>GL502327.1:45888-56363 GCA_000149185.1 Mayetiola destructor
AAACCAAATATAGTATGCACCGACGGTGCATAAAAATGTTCTGTGGAACTTATCAAACAGTTTTCAGTAATCACAATGCTTTATATATTATATTCAGAATTGAATCCGATCATAAAAACAATCCAAATACTATAAAAACCTATTCAGATAATAAAAAATCCATCATTTCTGCCATTAGTAACACCATTAATAAACACATAACAAATATTAAGACCAAAAAACAATTAAAAAAAACGCCAAAAGAATTAAAAGAATGTAATAAAAATAATTTAACAAATAACAAAATAATTGAATTTGAATATAGTGATATTGAAATAATAAGTGATGATAATGATTCAGAAGAATTCGAAGTTGAATGTTTCTCATCTTCCAATTTTGAAAGAAACATACTAAACGATTCAAAAATGAGTATTGATTATCCAAGTAATAACGAAATGAGCATCGAAACTATAAGCGATGAAGAAATTGAGAAATGGGACTGGGCAAACATGAATGATGAAAACATTCCGTTAAATACTGAATGTAAACACATAATAAAAACACAAATTGAGCAAAATGAATATCTACTAGGAGATGCTATGCAAGAATTCATTCAAATTATTAACAAAAATTCTCATTATCAACTACAATCTACGTTCTGCATAAATAGTCAACTGGAAAATAACAAATACAAACGTTTTGAAAAAAACGAAAATGACATACAAATATTTTTTTGTGGTTCTAATAAAGAAATAGGCCACTGGATATGTCAAGGGGGAAACTACTACCAAAATATCTGAAATCTCGATTCTGATTTAAATATATTTGTCCTGATTTGAGAGATTTGAAAGATTTGAAAACTATAAATACAAATACTTCTAAAGTACATTCGTATACTTAAGCATATAGTTTTCACTGTCAAATTTCAAACTCACAGAAATGACATTTGTGAATTCTTTGTTTTGTTTGATGTAAACAAAATTATTCATTCATATTTTTCATCCGATACTTGATTTTTATCTGATGAATCGTGCAAATAAAAACCAAACAGTGTGGTAGGATTTGATGTTCTTTTGATTTTCTATCTTGTTTTGATTTAAACGCGTTGTTAAAAAATACTTTTCAGGGCAAAATTGAGATATTGTTCTCACTGGCCGGCATTTATTGTTGAAAACCCACCGGCGGCTCTCACAAAGAAAATCTCAAAACGTAAATTGTGCGTCTTTTTCTTCGGTTTCCAGAATTAGTAAGTTAACACATGATTATTATAGCTTTAAAACCTTCATCTGTGGTATACTGACTTTTTTTTAGTGGTATTGTTCAAATCGAAAATGTTCTTCCTTATCTCGAATGTAAATCGAAATACACCAAGAAAAATCGAAGCGCACTTTTTCAATTAGCGGTCAAAGAAGCAGATGATTACATGGAAATCGATGGAGACGTAAGCATTCTGATATTTCATTTTAATTTCCTTATAAATTTGGAACAATCGCCTTTTTTGTGAAATTCAGAACCAATCGACTTATCTGCCAAGTACTATCGGGCGCATTTTAGTTAAAACAGAGTTGGAGCAGGATGTCAAGGTTGAGAATCTCTCGGAAGAAATGTACTCATCAGAAGAGATTAACGTTCGAGTTAAATTGGTCGAATGTGATAATTGTTCAATGAAACAAATGAAAATCAATGATTTGAATGAAAAATTGAAATCGACTACAGCCGAGTATGCTACATCCCAAACAGAATATCAAAACCTTTTCATCGCAAGTAATAAAAAGGATCGGGAAATTAAGAAGATCCAGTCGAATTGTATTTCTTTGGAACAACAGTTATCTGATTTGAATAAAAAATGTCAAGACCACAATGAACGGCTTCAGATCCTTACATTGGAAAATATTACGCTGCAAAAAGAGTTGAAAGAATTAGAATTGAAACAAGGGTTTTACGAAGTAGAAAAAATCATCCAACATAAGAAATATCGTGGAAAGTTATCTTATTTAGTTCGGTGGGTTGGATATGAAGCGGACGAAGACCGTTGGGTCAAGGAGGATGATTTGCATTGCAAAGATATTTTGGATCCGTACAAAGAATTGCATATGCTTTAAAACAAACTAAAATGAACGAAATGTGATGGAAAACCAATACAAAGTAAATATAAGGTTTCAATCGTGTTCACATATTATACACAATCCGTGATGGGGATATACTATTAGCAGCCTTACTTTCAAATGTATTCAGAAGTTCAAATAAAATTTGTAAATCGTATTTGTTGTTATTTTTTTTTTTAGTTTTCGATTCCTTTTTCCGTACAATCTAAGTAGTCTGTGCAGCATCTGTCATTCGTAAGTAAACAGTTTGAATGTCAACATCGAAATGATTTCGAAAGAAGCGTTCTGTTTTTGGTCGACTCTTGAATACGATTTAAGAATAAAGATTCCATGTTATATTAAAAATTCTTTTACGTAAGGATTTAGACTTTAAAATTAATATAATTATGCCTTTATTTTGCTGATTTTTGATATGATTTTTCCGCAGTCTTAACGAATTGGATAGTGCCGCTGTTTTCCAATTGATAGACGAAAGTGACATCGAGGGTGTTCAAAACTTTATTCGCACTAGTCTTCACGATATTCTTTTGTTCAAGTCGAAGGAATTAGGTTTTCACTATGGCGAGAAGGAATATCCTTATTTTTTCGGCTCGTTTATGGAAGATCGTTCTCAATTCAGCTTCAGCAGTTGTGACAATCTTCTCATACAATTATTGATTGAACACGTCAAATCATTTGTCAAATTACAAGGCGAATATAATGGGTTCAGGCATTTCAATTCTAAAGAACACAGCCAAATCGATTGTACCAAGTATTTTTTTACTGATGAAAATAGTAAGCCAGGAGAACTTGAAGAGAAAAAACGAGAGAATGAGGCGGTAAAATTAAAAGCCAGCAACACACACAGATTTTTATATGAATTGATTAGCATCGCGGATAAAAATGAATCGAGAACCAAGTCTGGTTATCGTTATAGTCACCGCATTAGACAATTTGCATCATATTTGCGCATAATCTCCGGAAGATTGGCCTATCAAACGATTCAAAAAAATATCCCATTAGCATTATCTGCGCTAAGCTCAACAAATCGGTACATACAAGGACATGATCGAGTTATTGAAGGCCAATTGCGAATCAAAGAATTATCGGACTATTTGAAACGAAGAAACTTGCCACGTATAGTAGCGCTATCTGAAGATGCAACGCGGATAAATGGGGTTCCTCAGTATGATTCGAAAGTCAATGAAGTATTGGGATTTGTTCTTCCGTTAGACGGAAATGGAATGCCGACACCGCATAGTTTTCCAGCCAGAAACTTCAATGAAATATATGGTTATTTTAATCGCGGAACAGCATGTGCACATTTTGTCAATGTCATTATGGCACAACCATTGGCTAACGTTCCCGCGTTTTGTATATTGCTATTCTGTTCAAATTCTCAATATACGGCTGAGGACGTCGCTCATCGGTGGGAATACATTTCGATAGAACTTAAAAAAGCAGATATCCGTGTTCTAGCAATAGCGTCCGATTCTGACCCAAAATACAATAGCGCAATGCGTAAATGTACGCAATTAGGTAGTCAATCTCGTCTTTTTGAAAACACTGACTGGTTTTGTATGGGTGCATATGAGGATTTGAAGAACGAAGAGCCAGTTCTCCAACCATATTACATCCAAGATACCATACACATTGCCACAAAATTAAGGAATATGTTTTTGAAGACGATGAAGGATTCAAAAATGTTACCTTTCGGACCCAAGCTCTATATTCAAGCTAAACATATCGAATTCATGATGTTAAACTTCACAAAGGATCAGCATAGATTGACTGCTAATGTACTGAATCGAGAAGATAAAATGAATTTTGATTCAGTGCTACGGATTTGTGATGAGTCTGTAATCAAGCTATTAAAATCGCATGTTCCAGATAGCGAAGCAACAGTCATGTTTTTGCAAATATTACGTGATGTCATTGATGCATATAGAGATACCAAATTATCACCACTTCAAAGAATAGAAAAGATCTGGTACGCAGTTTTCATCCTCAGGATTTGGAAAATATTTATTTCTTCAAGCAAACACTCACGCCTCGAAACAAATTTTTTAACAAAATACTGCTACTCCTGCATCGAGATTAATGCGCATAGCTTGATTCTGGTTTTGATGGATTTGAGATATAGTAATTCATCTTCTTTATTCATGCCACATCTATTGGAGAGTCAGCCTTGCGAAGCTATGTTTCGACAGCTGCGATCCATGTCCACTGTATATAGTACAGTTACAAATTGTACTTTGCGTGAGATTATCGACCGAGTCAATCGAATTGAGCTTCAAAGTGATATTGCCGCCACAAGCGAATTTGTTTTTCCACGAATTAAAACCACAGAAACGACGCCTCTACAATTTCGAACTTCCAACAAACGAACAAATAGTGAAACAGGTTCAACTATGTAAGGAAAAGGCCATTGAATATGCGACCAGTATTGGATTAATGAGAAGAACTAAGAAACAGAATATCGACATTAAATGTACCATACCCCTACTCACATTCAAAACTAAAAATGCTGATCACAAGAACGGCTTGGTTGATGTCACCAGTGAATCTGCTTTAGTTCGAAATAGAAATGTTATCCATCTAGAAAGTTTAACGCTAAAAAATTATGCAGATGACTTCCCCAGTGAGCTGTTGTCTGAAAAATCGAATTATGTTGAAGTTCCTGGAGTCAAACGCCGGAAAGTGATAAAAAAAAACTTCGCTGGTGTGGCTACTGCGCTCTGATTCTTCTAAGCTAAGCAGTGATCGCTTATATCGGGTAAGAGTTCGTGTTCCCAGAGGAAATATAAAAGCAAAGAAGACAAAATTTGTAAGAAAAAATAGAGTTGTTCACTTTAATTTTAATAAGAAAAATCATTTCAAACAATCCTCTTGATCTCATGTAGTATCAGTCTGAATCAATAAAGTAACTACAACTTTCTTCAATGGGCTTGATTTCTCCCTTTACGAAACTCTTAGCAAAATGAGTAATGGTTGGATTATCCATTGCCACAATGCTTTCATAGTGATTTCCATTACGACGATAGGCCAATACAATTGATTGTTTAAACGTTTCATCAAAGCGACGAATCATATTGCATGAGCCGTTGTCTTCGATAAGCAAAATATTCACTTTGTAGGCCTCAGAAAGTGCTTTTATAGATTCTGTACCACCCCAGCAGCCAGCAGCCAATGTCTCATCAACGAATAATTTGCAGTGGGCAAGTATCTTTTCATCATATTCTTGCTTTCCTCCTTCAGATTTTTTTAAGTGCTTCACTTCCTCCCTAACACCTTTTTCAAAATCCTCATACACACGACCTTTTAAACAGTAAAGGAAGCGAGGTAAATGGGTTTGAATGTGACAAATCGCATCCTTACGTAGCATTCGAGCATATTCAACATGTTGAGGCGAATCTATTTTGACTTGGAACAACTGGTGTGCAATTGCAGCGAACAAGCAATGACCATCACCTTTTATGCGACAACATTTGACTTCGTTCGAGGTTGATTTTTCTGATCAATTTTGTTCGGAATAGAAATTTATGACCTTTTCACTGTTGAGAATGCATGAATTTTTCATTTTAATAATTTGAGTCGCACATTGTAAATAGATAGTATCTTCCAATTCATCAAGGTTTGTTTGCTGTTTGCTAATATTATTTGCTGTAGATTGAATAAACTGGGGTTCAATATCAATCGCCAGAATTGAATTGTTCTTATTCACCACTTCCTCAATTGAAGCATTTGTTATATAGCACGATTGGGATTGCTCAATCTGATTTGTTTGCGTATTATGTAACTGGCGTTTGTCTTCTTCGTTTGTGGCCCTCAACGATATTTGAGCCAAACGTTTTTGGTTGCGTGATCCATTGGCACTATTTGTTGTCAAGTGATATAAGTTCATATGTCTGTAGAGATTAGAGAACAACCAGCTCCCAGAGCTACCTTGACAGAACAGACAACTCAAAGTGCCCTTGTACTTGGAATTTTCTGTTGTCACAAAAATTGATTTTTCGTCGAAATCACGAACTTTTTTCAGTGATTTATATGATTCAAACTTGGTTTTGGCTTTTGCAACTAGAGACTTCTTAAGATCACTAATATTTCTGGTATTTGAATCTGATGATGAATTTTCGGAATCCTCATTGAAGAATAATCCAGCTGGAGTTGAAGTGAGTTTTGTTTCCCATGATTTGATCAAAAATTTTACTTGTTTATTTTTGGTACCAAAGTGCGAATAGTCACCGTCAGATTTCACGACCTCTCCAACGTGCTTTTTAATCAATTTCAACTTTTTTAATATCGCCGATAGTGAATTGAAATTTATCACGCATTGAAGAAAAAAGACCGAAAAACTTAGAGTTTTGTTTGTCATCATAGATTGAACCTTTCTCTTGCGATTTTGATTGTAGTATGTCGTATAGTTGATCACGAATAAAACCCTGTACCCCTTCGATATCACTTTCGTTCACTGATTCAAACACTGCAGCGCTATCCAAGTTTAAAATACTGTAAATATATTGTTAAATAGCAAACAATAAACCTCAAAAATACGTGGAGAATTAAATTAATTATTATTTGATAAGATTCTTACGTGAAAACATTTTTAATATAGCATGGGATTCTTGTTTTTAGATCAAACTCAAGGATAGCCCAAAACGCGAATGCTTCTTCCGAAATCATTTTGGCGACTGTTGAAAAGCGAAGGCAACTATAATAGAACTGAGTCGAACGACACTAACGGTATGACACAATTCAATCACTTCCTTCATACTGGGTGGTCTTACAACACACAACGATACGCCTGCGTTTTCAACAACGGCGAACTCAAAAATGCACCTAAATATCATCGATTGGTTTCCGAAAACAATTAAATGAAAAGTGATATTTTGCATATTTGTTTCTTCACATTTTCTTATGTGTTTGTCCGTTGCGGTCATACACATAGCAGGTAAAATCTGATTGTAATTTGGTATCTGCTGACCGTACAATCCGTAGGCTAGCAAAATTTTCGTTTTGTTCGATGAAAACATAACTATACTCGCAGCAAATTTCGATTGAAACATATTCACAATAGATTTCGCGAATGTAAGATTTGATTTTACCGTCAAACTCTTTCAAAATTCGCTGCAGCAGTGCTCTTGAATTCGGAATGAAACTCTGAAATTAAGTTATTAAATTTCGCATTAAGATTTTAATATTTCATATTATATTTTATATTTAATAAGAGGATGCTTATATTTTGTTAGTCATTGAGGACAATATCACAATTTCGAACTAAAGTGATTTTTTTAATAGCGTTTTATAATCACAACATGGTCGAAAATCAAGAAAACATAAACGCAATAAAACTTCGAAATAAATTTAGTGTAATCGAAACCTATCACACTATTTGATTTTTATTTGAACGATTCATCGGATAAAAATCAAGTATCGGATGAAAAATATGAATAAATAATTTTGTTTACATCAAACAAAACAAAGAATTCACAAATGTCATTTCCTGTGAGTTTGAAATTTGACAGTGAAAACTATATGCTTAAGTATACGAATGTACTTTAGAAGTATTTGTATTTATAGTTTTCAAATCTTTCAAATCTCTCAAATCAGGACAAATATATTTAAATCAGAATCGAGATTTCAGATATTTTGGTAGTAGTTTCCCCCTTGACATATCCAGTGGCCTATTTCTTTATTAGAACCACAAAAAAATATTTGTATGTCATTTTCGTTTTTTTCAAAACGTTTGTATTTGTTATTTTCCAGTTGACTATTTATGCAGAACGTAGATTGTAGTTGATAATGAGAATTTTTGTTAATAATTTGAATGAATTCTTGCATAGCATCTCCTAGTAGATATTCATTTTGCTCAATTTGTGTTTTTATTATGTGTTTACATTCAGTATTTAACGGAATGTTTTCATCATTCATGTTTGCCCAGTCCCATTTCTCAATTTCTTCATCGCTTATAGTTTCGATGCTCATTTCGTTATTACTTGGATAATCAATACTCATTTTTGAATCGTTTAGTATGTTTCTTTCAAAATTGGAAGATGAGAAACATTCAACTTCGAATTCTTCTGAATCATTATCATCACTTATTATTTCAATATCACTATATTCAAATTCAATTATTTTGTTATTTGTTAAATTATTTTTATTACATTCTTTTAATTCTTTTGGCGTTTTTTTTAATTGTTTTTTGGTCTTAATATTTGTTATGTGTTTATTAATGGTGTTACTAATGGCAGAAATGATGGATTTTTTATTATCTGAATAGGTTTTTATAGTATTTGGATTGTTTTTATGATCGGATTCAATTCTGAATATAATATATAAAGCATTGTGATTACTGAAAACTGTTTGATAAGTTCCACAGTACTTGATACTGATTACCTCGTCCAATGAGTTGGGCGGACTAATTCATTGTAATGAGTTTGGGTGTTAAAAAACTTCACGCTTCCGCATTTTATGCAAAAAAAATAATTCTTCACGAATTTAGTGCCATCTTGTGTTTCAATAGAAAGACGTCGAATGGTTTTATATAATTTATGCCTATCCGCAGATGCGTCCGGAACTAAATTCGCATGAATATTTCCGTCAGCAAGATTTTCATAAACTTCTTTCTGAGTCATATCATGAACCTGAAAGATTGGATAAATAAACATTTTAACAATGTTTGTTTTCAGTGATACCCTTGTTAGTGGGACTGATAAAAGGCTGAAGTTCTTTTTGAACTGAAGAATATTGTAATCTCATGACTGACAACAATGGCAAAAAATTCTATTTCAAGTACCTTACGAATAGGAAGAGTAACATTATTATTTTTAAAAATGTTGTCTGATTTTTCAGCTCGCTTTTTATCAGGAGCACCTAGTTCGGACATTTTTTTCTTCTTGGCAACATTGTTACATTCGGAGGAGGAATCACTTGATTCGCTAAGATTGGACTCTGACAGAAACTTTCCTCTCTCATGTTGTTCGCCGACAGCTTTTTCTGATGCATTCATCTTCAAATCAGAAACGTTGACGTTGTTTTCACGCAACTGAAATTTTTCATTATAATTATTTTTCATTATCCTATAACTTTCAGCTGAATAGACAAAAATAAGTGGAAACGAATTTCAATTTACCACATTTCGTTTTCCGTAACTGACCGGTGAATCATTCAGTACATTCAATGAACTCATTCGACGTTGAGACTTCTAAAAAAACAGTACTCAATTATTTTCATAAAGTAAACGAAAGGACGTCCGCCATTGAAATCGTATGACTGACAACCGAATGTGGAAAAAGCTATTGTTATAGTTATTATCTCCTTGTGGACCGGAGAAATAACGTTAACACTTTCAGGAATGTCATCTGGTTTTCTAGCACGTTTTTTGTCAGAGGCACCGGACTCGGATATATTTTTGCACTTCTTTTTCTTAGTGGCAACATTGTCACATTCGAAAGACAAATTACTTGATTCGCTAAGATCGGAAACTGACAGAGACTTTCCTCTCTTACGTCGTTTGTTGTCTTTTTTTTTCTGACGGAGCCGTTTTCAAAACGAAATCACTCACATTTTTCTCACACAACTGAAATTTTTAACGAAAATTAGCATTATCCTAAAATTTTCCGCTACAAGGACGGAAATAAATGGTAACAAATCTAATTTACCACTTTTCTTTCTCCGTGATTTGCATGTGATTCACTCAGTTCATTAGATGAATTCACTCGATGATGAGACTGACAAACAAAACAGTAATTATTTCAATAAACTGAACAACAGAACGTCCGTCAGTGAAATCGTGTGACTGACAAACGAATGTGAAAAAAAAAACTTTTTTAAATACCTTGCGGACCGGAGAAATAACGTTAACACTTTCAGGAATGTCGTCTGGTTTTGTAGCTTGTTTCTTGTCAGAGGCACTGGACTCGGATATATTTTTGCACTTCTTTTTCTTAGCAGCAACATTGTCACATTCGAAAGACAAATTACCTGATTCGCTAAGATCGGAAACTGACAGAGACTTTCCTCTCTTACGTCGTTTGTTGTCTTTTTTTTCTGACGGAGCCGTTTTCAAAACGACATCGCTCACATTTTTTTCACGCAACTGAAATTTTTAACGATAATTAGCATTATCCTAAAATTTTCCGCTACAAGGACGGAAATAAATGGTAACAAATCTAATTTACCACTTTTCTTTCTCCGTGATTTGCATGTGATTCACTCAGTTCATTAGATGAATTCACTCGATGATGAGACTGACAAACAAAACAGTAATTATTTCCATAAACTGAACAACAGAACGTCCGTCAGTGAAATTGAGTGACTGACAAACAAATGTGAGAAAAAAACCATTTCATATACCTTGCAGACCGGAGAAGTAACGTTAATATTTTCACGAATGCTGTTCGGTTTTATGCA
>GL502328.1:0-11033 GCA_000149185.1 Mayetiola destructor
TTTATGGCTTAAACTAATTTTTTTCTCTAATGTTATTGTTGTTGTAATTTTTGACTTCGCGTATCGAATACGTGGTTTCAGAACGAAAAGTTCGGAAGATTTTTCTTCACTGCCGTTGGTCGTCCAAACAAAATATTATTTACTGGATTGTTATAGTTTTTATCTTCTGTCTCCTTCTAACACTATTTCCGACCCTTTCATTCTGAAAATCAACATGGTCTTTATCGATTCTTCTCGATGTGCAATTCATGAAAATGGTAACGAGAAAGTTCTACTATTCGTGATTCTCGAGGCATAAATTGTCGAAAATTGATTTTTCCAAAAAAAAATTTTTTTCAAGCCAATCGATAGCAAATCGTCTGAAACGTATAGATCCAAAGTTTCAACTTAATCCGACCACTAGAAGTTGGTCAAAAACTCGATCAAAGTGGGGACGGAATTACAAAACAAGACAGTATTCGGCCGTACCGAATACACTAATATGCACCAGAGGTGGTACCCAACTTTTATCCATTCAAAATTATTTTGAAAGAAAAAAATATAATTTGAAAAAATTAATTTTTGGAAATTTTTGGAAATTTTGAAAATTTTTGAAAATTTTTGAAAGTTTTTGGAAATTTTTGAAAGTTTTTGGAAATTTTAAAATTTTTTCAAAAGTTTTGGAAATTTTGAAAATTTTGAACTGAGTATTTCCTCTATAACTTTACTACGAGCTGAATGCTTTGCAATATTTTTTCCAAAGGGCCAAAGAACATTGTACGGCAGAATATGAAAATATAATTTTCGACGTGACTTTCCATATCCAAGAATCTAGGTTATACATATAGTAAAAAACTCGTAACGTGAATTTCATGAAAATAATTTTTCTACATGTCGAATTCTCCTAGTGACTATCTCGAGTGGTCACGGTTGTCAGTATTCGGGAGAATTCCGGTAGGTTTTTCGATACAGCGCATCGTATCAGCCCTTACTCTTCTCCCTTCTGAATCGCAAGCTCATTGCGCATCTGAATCATCAATCAGAAGAATTCTATAATTGCACGCTCTTTCAATTCATTCCTCTCTTTGCATCATATTTGTGTGATTGATGTTTCGAAAGGATAGGAAAAGAAATGAATGATAAGATGGGCCCATCGAAAACTTACTGGAATTCTACCAAACGCTATAAACCGTGACCACTCGAGATGAGCCACTATTGATTATTTATTTATTCTATCTTTATGAATGGTTCAAATTCCAATAGAATAATAATTTGAACCACATTCTCTGCTCTCTGCTATGGTGATAAAAGGTGAGGTTGAGTAGCATACCCATATACGATAAAATATGAGGTTGAAATTCCAAAATTTTGTGTGAACGTGTGACCTTTTTCATTATCGTTTCATTTATTAAAACGTGCTATGCATCAATATAAAATAAGCGATAACATTTAAAACAAACATTCAGGAGAATGATAAGATGGTCGCTCGACAATTAATAGCAGGCATAGCAATCTTCTATGGTTGCATGTTATTGTCGTTTTTAAGTTAATTCATTTTTAAATTATTTATAAAACACATAATTACCTCTTAAATTTAGCCGTGTGTTCCAATGGAATAGGTGGAATATTTCCCCGGAAGTGATCTATTGGCTTCGGGCTAGACGAAGGAATATGAGGCGCCTGTGACTCTATTGTAACGAATTATATTAATTTGTATCAAATATTTGAAAATGTTAGATATCTCACCAAAAAACTGTTGAGTTGCATTCGGAGAAGTTGGTGTATTTTCATGTGATTCTCGTTCTAAGTTATCACTCGATCCTGAACTGAAATTAGTTTTTTTGCTAGGTAATCGACAATTTGCCTTATCATTTTCAGGTGTTTGAGGTAATAACATAAGCTCTTGATCCAGAATGAAAATTGAGTCTGTGGTGATATCAGTGAGAAAATGCAAGTTTTCCTGCGCACGGTCAATACGAAAGAATCTTTCAGCCGTACACGCTAAGAATTTCATCAGGATCATCATAAATCGGCAGAATATAATATTATTATCAAAAATTTGCATTTCAAGACTTACAATCCAAATAACACCATTCAGAATTCAATTTGGTATTCGGATTTTCTTCGCAGTAATGTTCAATTGTTCGGCGAATACTCTCTAAATCCAAATCTGGGTTCAATTTTAAAGTTGCTAGAATCGTGGCAGATTGTCTGAGCAAATCCTTATCATAGTGATGGATTTCATAATCTGTCATACTTATTTTATATATTGGAATAGGAATTGGGTCAAAATTGGATTGCCTAAATACAATATAAATTGAAACAAAAATTTGATATTTTACTCGTACAATCGTGTTAATAAGTCATGGCGTATACTTACGATACATTAACTCTGCCCGGCTTCTTTTTCGCAAGCATCAATGCCTGATTCAATAAACCTAACTCAATTATCGACGGCTTAAGTCTAGCTGCTTCACCATCCACTTGCATCGGGATTGTTTTTGTCGTAACGATTTTTGCTGTTTTACACTGTGCTATGGATGTACCATGTCCCCCAGCTTGTAATAATGGCAACTGATATGTAGTTAAACCAACAACTTCAATCAATCCATCGTCTGTTGCTTGTTTATATTGTGCACCGGAACTGTTCCAAGGATGAGTACCTTAACGAAAAAAATGAATCAATTCGTTTTTTTACTAGTACATACATATATTTATTATTTATTGACGTCATCATTGCTTTAGTTTTGAAAGTACTCATACCTCCGCCATAGCTTGGGATGTTTAAAAAAACTATTGCGTGTACTCTGTGTTCTTTAAGTTTAGCTGTTAGATCTTTTCCATCACATTCAAGCGTCACCATCTCTGAAAGATCTTTCCATTTTCTTTTTAACAGGTCCTTCCCCCCAGCTTGACCGTAAAACATTTTGTTACGTAGCCTTGAATTGAATCGTTCTGGATGCGCTTCACGGGCCTCATGAAACTCTAAGGCAATGTGTGCATCAACACCGAATGAAAAGTAATTATTTACTACATTCAAAGGTAAATTGTCTTTTCCATTATGTTTGTCATCGTCCGCATCATCGTTTGGAGTTACTTTGAGGCTCCAACGATCCAAAAGTATTGTGTCCGAATCACCGATATTTGTAAGAATTTTGCCAATTGGTTCATCGGTATAGCCCTGGAAAAACAAAAATTGAGATATGAACTTAATGGTTCGAGGGCCCAATAACGAAAATAGTTTCAAACTTGACCACTAGTCGACACATTTCAAATATGTACTTCTAATGCTTTTAGATCAGGCTATCAATTTATGTTAGAGAGGGCTCTTATGAGTTCAACAAACGACCCCGTTTATTTCTATCACATTAGGATTCTTTTAGGTCCAATCATGTGTCTGAGTGTAATATCACCCCGAAGCGTGCCACTCAAATGGAGCTGCAGGAGGGCTGGGCAAACCACGCTCACAATTCGCAGTTCGCATGGCTACTCACAATTCACAATTGATGCGAATGCGATTGCGAGCGGCCAAATCATTATAAAATTGCGACGCGAACGAATTGCGAATACGATTGCGAGTGAGTGGACCACCAAAATATTTTGCTTACGAATTTAATGCGGAATTCACAAAAACAATAGAGAGCTGGTTAAAATATGCTCTCAATTCGCAGCTAGTATAGCTGTTCGCAATTTGCAAATACATTTAATTCACTAGAACAAAGACGAATGGTTTTGTGCACCAGATAATCACTTTGTGATGGATTCTTGAACCGAGAAATCTCTTCAAATTGGTTATTTATCTCGTGAAACCAATCTGTTAGTTCTTTTCGATTAATGAATCATCGTTTGGAATTGTTTTGATAGCAATAATTTCTTCAATTAATGGAACAAATAAGGAGGGGCAGTGTTCGCTATCGGTTATTTTAAAATCAAAATGTCAAATATAATCATTTGATTTTATTTTGGAGGCTGGAGATTCAAAATCAAAATCATTTTACTTCGTATTTCCCTTCGAGTAAGAATCGATTTGCGGCAATAATTTGCGAAAAGTGCATAAAATTTTAAGAATTTCTGCATCATTAGAGTAAAGTATAGCCCCCAGAGGAAAAGATTTCGTACAAAAGAATTCAGAATTGGTACAAATATTTTCGAAAACATACAAAAGAATTGGTACAAAGAACTTAGAATTCGTACAAACATTTCAAAAAGTTGTACAACAAATTTCGAATTTTTACAAAGAATTTAGATTTTGTCCAAAAAATTTAGAATTCCTACGAAAATTTATGGAGATCATCAAAAATTTCATAGAACTTTATTTAAATGATAAAAAAAAATGATTTGGATAAAAAGTTTTATTGTGAAGTAATATTTTGAAAAAATAATTCATCTTGGTGTTGAATGACGATGAATTCACCGAGCTTCGTTCATCCCAAGGGGCGAATAACTATAGAATAAATAGGAAATATAGAGAGAAAATAATGCATAGAACGAAAAACATGAGAAATGGAAAAAAAAGAATGCATAGAATCGAAAAATGGAAAAAATATAATGCATAGAACCGCTAATAGGGAAACATGGAAAAAAAAAGAATATGCATAAAGTCATCACTGAGCCGGTGAGGAGTGGCGAGTGATACATAAGACGTTGTGTATAGCGCTCTCTTTTTCTCTCTTTCTTTATTTGATTCAGCCGACGGAAAACATGTTAATTTAACAGCGCAGTGATTTTGTCAATTCCGTTATGTGTGAATATTCAAATGTATTGGATAAATTTATTTATTCGCATTCGTATGTTGTTTGTGTTTGTTTATTTGTTTCATTGTCTTGACAGCGTCACTTGGACATTCTGAAAATTATAACTATTAAAAAAACCAAGCTTTTCGCACAGAACAAAATCGATGAAATCACTGCGCTGTTGAATTACCATGCTCTTTGTCGGCCGAACCATAAAAAGGAAGAAAGAGGAAAAGAGAAAACAGTAAACGTTTCTGTTGGTGGCGATAAGTTGCTTTGATTTTGCATCCGTGATTTTCGGTATTTTGTACATATTTTTGACATATTTGTGATAGTATGCGTAGTGGTTCAGACTAACATAAAATCATCACTGAGTCGGTGAGGAGTGAAGAGTATTGCATAAGACGTTGTGTATAGCGCTATATGTTTCCTTTTTTCCTCTTTCTTCTTTTTTATGGTTCGGCCGACGGAGAGCATGGTAATTCAACCATAGCGGTGAAACATCACGCCTGACAGCTACTGTGTGTACCAAGCGGGAATATATGACAGTAGCTGTCAAAATCATATAACCTTTAAGTACTCATAAGTATGTACTTGTTAGCGAATGACATTTCACTGGTCTAAAACGTGTGCCCCTAGAGTCGGCACATTCAGACTTCAATCAATCTGCTCAAAACGAAGAGATTCATTTGGTTTTGTTAAATTTTGCCTCGGCAATTTCTTCGTATGTTTCAAATATGCACTTTGAAATCAATTTACTATAAACAATCTGCTCAAAACCAAGTTGATCTATTGGTTTTGTTCCATTTTGCGACTGCCTTAATTATATTGGAATAAATTCATCGGGCGCAAATGTGTGCCACTAGAGACAGCGGATTCATGATTCGATTTTGTTCAATTTTGACTAGCCAATTTCATTAGATTTCTCGATTATGCTCTTTGAATATGATTCGCATCACTCAGATTGCTTGGGTATTATATGCATAATTCATATGTACGAACTTAAAGTACTTTCATTATGAGAGTTTTAGTTTGGTACACGCATGTGCAGATGGCGTTTTAAAATGTCAACCTCAGTCAGTTCATCAGTATGAATTCAACAGCGCAGTGATTTAATCGAGTTTGTTCTGTGCGTATATGCAAATGTATTGTTTAGATTTATTTTTCCGCATTCATAGTGACGCTGTCAAGACAATGAAATAAATAAACAAACAATATACGAATGCGAATGAATAAATTTATCCAATACATTTGCATCTTCGCCTGATATTCGCACATAACGGAATTGACAAAATCCTTTAAGTACTCATAAGTATGTACTTGTTAGCGAATGACATTTCACTGGTCTAAAACGTGTGCCCCTAGAGTCGGCACATTCAGACTTCAATCAATCTGCTCAAAACGAAGAGATTCATTTGGTTTTGTTAAATTTTGCCTCGGCAATTTCTTCGTATGTTTCAAATATGCACTTTGAAATCAATTTACTATAAACAATCTGCTCAAAACCAAGTTGATCTATTGGTTTTGTTCCATTTTGCGACTGCCTTAATTATATTGGAATAAATTCATCGGGCGCAAATGTGTGCCACTAGAGACAGCGGATTCATGATTCGATTTTGTTCAATTTTGACTAGCCAATTTCATTAGATTTCTCGATTATGCTCTTTGAATATGATTCGCATCACTCAGATTGCTTGGGTATTATATGCATAATTCATATGTACGAACTTAAAGTACTTTCATTATGAGAGTTTTAGTTTGGTACACGCATGTGCAGATGGCGTTTTAAAATGTCAACCTCAGTCAGTTCATCAGTATGAATTCAACAGCGCAGTGATTTAATCGAGTTTGTTCTGTGCGTATATGCAAATGTATTGTTTAGATTTATTTTTCCGCATTCATAGTGACGCTGTCAAGACAATGAAATAAATAAACAAACAATATACGAATGCGAATGAATAAATTTATCCAATACATTTGCATCTTCGCCTGATATTCGCACATAACGGAATTGACAAAATCACTGCGCCGTTGAATTAACATGTTTTCCGTCGGCTGAATCAAATAAAGAAAGAGAGAGAAAAAGAGAGCGCTATACACGACATCTTATGTATTACTCTCCACTCCTCACCGGCTCAGTGATGACGTTATGCATATTCCTTTTTTCCATTTCTCATGTTTTTCGTTCTGTGCATTCTATGTTCCGTCTTCTCGTACTTTGCGGTTCTTTTTCTTTTATTCGTCGTCCGTTCGATTACTTTTTCTCACGTCATATTTCTTTTAATGGAAAATATACAAAGAATAGGAAGCAAATGGACAAAAAAAGAGCGCATGGAAAATGATAGAGACGCATAAAGCCGAAAAAAAAATGATAGACACACATAGACACGAATAGAAATTGACTTAATAGCCCCTTGGTTCACCCAGAGATAGAGAGTGACAACAATCTATTGTTTAATACTATTGGCTCTGATGCGTAGAGGCTTATTTGGATTTGAATGTCAAGCAACACACCACCTATTGACTGAATGGTGCGAAGCTATTGTTTATATGTATAAATCTGTCGCTGGCAACACTAGTGTGGCTGCCTAGCGGAGTTTTTATATAGCGAAGCGAATACTTCGCCGTTCAGTCAATAGATGTCATTGTCAAACAAGGTTCAGATATTCTCCTATCTCGTAACATAGGAAAGAGAGGCTCTGCTGATGCGATGTTGCCATATTTACATTTTCGTTCAACGAATGTTTTTTATTCGTAAGATCTCGAGTGGATTTCTGTGGCTTTCAAATATGTTCGAAATATATTCGAAATTAATATTAGCTGTATATTTATTTTATCATGATGGCAATATCAGGAAATCATTTTAACGTTTGAATTGAAGATGCTATTGAATAAGTTTCTTTAATAGCTCTCTCGCGTCGCTCGCTCACTGGCTGCCCTGCCTACTTGCCCCTTACCGATCAGCATGCGCGAGAGAGTTAGCTGCCCTGCCTGCTTGTCTGTCGCCAATTAGCTAGCGCCAGTTGGGCTTTTCTCATAATTTCTGTAATTATTTGTATGAATTCTAAATTTTTTGGACAAGATTCTTTGTAAAAATTCGAAATTTTTTGTACAATTTTTTAAAATTTTTGTACAAATTCTAAATTCTTAGTACAAATTCTTTTGTACGTTTTCGGAAATATTTGCACAAATACTGAATTTTTTGTACAAATTGCCGGCCCCCTATAGCCCCCCGAAGACGAAGTACTCGCTCAAGCGGCTTTTGTAAATTATTTTTGCTCGAAAAAATAGGTTTATCGCGATTTCTGGCGAATCTTCCACATCTAGCACTATACTTAGTTCGAGTTGTATACTTAGTTCTATTTTTTCAAGGTAAATCGATTGAAAAAGAGAGAAGAGGTCCGATCATACAAAATACATAGGTTCAAAACACGCCTTTTTCGCAGAAAATTTTTGGCAATGAATACAAGAAAAACCACTAAAATGCACTTAACATGCACCGAAGACGGTCCAAAAATAAGTTTTTCTTTTTTTTTTTGTCCAGGAGAAAATTTATGCAGAACATTGCTATATTGTTTTCCTAATCAGGTTTGGAGATGAACGCGAATTTCGGGTAAAAAGCCAATTTTTCCAGTTTTTGCTTATCATCGATATATGGCCGAAACATCACAACTTTAAGACATTTTAATGTAATTAATTCATCATATCTAAATTTGAGCGAGTACTTCATCTTCGGGGGCTATAATTTATTCTAATGATGCAGAAATTCTTAAAATTTTAGGCACTTTTCGAAACTTAATGCCGCAAGTCGATATTCGACATTATTGCAAATCCGAAACAGTTTAATGGGACATTGAGTAGTCCCTATAGGGTCCAACTTGATTTTGAGTGTAAAGAGGCGGAAAAAGTGATTTAATATATTTTGGCATGACGCTCATTCGAAGACACGTTTCATTTTTTTTTTCAACAAATCAATGAAAAGTTTCACTTTGAGGTGTGTTCCGAAATTTAAAACGCCCTCAAACGGCTTTAGGATGCGTTTTTCAAAAACATAAATTTTCTTCGAAACGGGTCTAGTACATTTAGTATGTAGTGGTATTTGTGGATGTGGATTATTTACATTTATTGCGAATACGAAGCGAATAAACCGGCTCTGAAATGAGAAACCTCTTCATGCGAACGAATTGCGAACTTTTTCTGCCCAGCCTTTTAGGCGCGTAGCGTGGTACTGGTTTTTGGGTCGAAGAAAACCATATCCAAATGAGTTTTTGTTAGAGAAAACCATTTCGAAAACAATATTTACTCTTTGGATTAATAAAAAAAGTAATTTTTCGAATTTTTCCAAAACGGTTGAACCAAAATCAACTGTCAAATTTTTAGTTACATTTTGGCAAGTTTATTGACAAATGCCAATTAACCGCTCTACTACGAGCCTGTGTAACTAAATAATTTTCAATATTTTTTGGTGTGCATTGAACCAAATCCTATGACCAATATGAGTTGGGTTTGGAATTTCGGCTCATGCTTTGTTAATTTAGCGAGTTAACAAAAAAAAATCGATTTTTTTTTGTATTTAATTAAATAAAATCGACATAGGTCGTATATGAGTACCTACACTAATTTCACAGTGTTACAAGAATTTTGCAACAAGAACGGGACCTAAAAATTCGGATTCGAGGCATCGAAAAACCTACAAATCCGCTTAAAAAAGTATAGGTGAACTGGAGTTTTTTCGAATTCTGGCCATTTTTCTATTTTCCGCCGATGCTCCGAGATCATTCAATCAGAATTATAGACCGTATCTTGTATGGAATGTGATCTATGTTTTTTTTATGCACCACAAGGTGAATTACTAATTTTGGTATATATTTTTTTTTCTTTTTCTCCTTTTTCTTCTCTCAATTATGACAAATTATTATAACTTTGCCGATTGTTGTCCGATCGATCTGAGATTTTGGATTTAGGTAGAACTTGGGAAATGTTATCGATTGAAATTTTTTTTGGGAATTTTTCCGGAACAAATTTTCCGACCAGAAAATTATCCAGGCACAAAATTTTTCCCAGGAAATTTTTTTTGAAATTTTTTTTTTGGAAATTTTTTTTCGAAATTTTTTTTTTGGAAAATTTTTCTTTTTCGAAATTTTTTTTAGAATTTTTTTTTTTTAATTTTTTTGAAAATTTTTTTTTGGAAATATTTCTTTGGAAATTTAATGGGCTGTTAGAGAGTTTGATACGACCTATGGTGCATATTTTTGAATTCGGTACGATCGAATTCTACCTTGAAACAAGTAAATAAGCTTGATTCAATACGAACATTTTGCGCTATATGTGACATTTTTGAGGCACTAGATCGAAACTTATGATACAAAATGTTTCCTCATATATGATAGTGCCTGAAAATCGTCATTTTTTCACTTTTTCCGGACTTTGGCGATGAAAATATCTCGTTTTTGATCATTTTTACCTCTGTTTTTCTCATTCTACGTTGTAGAGGATTTAATTACGAATATTTAGGCTATAATCGTTTAAAGATTTGGCCACTTGACGATCGAGTACATATAAATATTGGGGAAACGAAAAATATATGAATTCTAAATTTATTCGAATTTATTCGATACTCTTCCATTTTTTTCATTTTTTTAATGAAATAACGTTGTTTCCTGTGGTTGGATGTATTTTTTCACGAATTAATCTCTTTCATAATCATCTTTGTCGAATGCCAAAATCAAAGAAGGAATTTTTGTTGGGCCACAGCAGTTTGAGGATCTGCAATTTGAAAAATGTTTGAATCCTGCAGAAAAAAGCGCATGGGATAGTTTCAGAAATGTTGTCAAACAGAGTTTGGTAATGGTGAATTACTCGTGTAATCAATTACGTAATTCATTACATTTAAAACCCAATGTAATGAAGATTCCATTACAATTACAATGCATAAAGTAATTTTAATTTCTTCGAACAATTTAAAAATACATTTCTGTAATTGAAAATTACAAATACAATTACAAAATGATTTTCGATTTAGACCAGTTATTCCTTCCTGGTTCATATGGTATGAGGTATGAAACAAAAAAAAATGCATTTGACATTCGCCATCCACAATGGTGGAACACGTTTTGTTATTAGTTATTCCACTAACTGTCTCCCAGTCTACTATACATCGATACAAACCCTTTCATAGTGTAGAAGAAGTTCTCAGAATGTTTCCTATTGATTTTTGAGATATGAGACCTCATAGAAGTTTTTTTTATGGCAACTAAAGTGCACTCGATGAAATTTTTTTCTGAAAATTTTTGAAAACAATGATAACACTGGTCTACAAAT
>GL502328.1:26641-38295 GCA_000149185.1 Mayetiola destructor
CTTTCCCCCTTGATATACCCAGTTTGAAAATAGCCGTTCAAGTTGTGCTGTCAATGCTGGAATTTCCAACAATTTGAACGCAAAATCGGCGAGATCTCCACGACCTTGTCGGCGAGCAAAATGCCAGAATTTCCAACGTAATTAATTGTTAACTGGAAATAATCTACAAAATCAATGTAAATTACTTTTTTTTGTTTAAACGTGTAGATTTTCCCATCCAGATTATGAATCATTGCTTTCTTGAAACGTTCTTCAATTATTTAGTTGTTTTTCTCAGTTTGGTTTTGCAACTGTTTTCTGGAATGATTATTGTTCGTAACAAATTTTTATTTATAAAAGTTCGCATTAGCGGTCATGCTTCACCGCTGAATTTCGTTCATTATATCGTATTTGAATATCGTCACTCACTAACAGGCAGACAACGTGATGACGGCTAATGCGAACTGATTTGGGAGCAGATGCGGGAATAGAAAACTTCCGCGTACCTAATCCGTACATTAACGTACTTGTTCCGTACAAAGGCGTGTTGCTCTGGGATGTCTCTCAATCTGAAAATATACAGAGCCTTTCGCTCAAAAATTTTGAATTCGAAATATCTTCAAAACGCGATCTGACTTTGCACAGCGACTGGCACCATTGGATTCAACGTACTCGAATTATCTTTTTTCACCGGAAATCCAGTCTGTTGAGATTGGCGACTTGCTCTGTGTAATTGATCTTGTGATTCAAAATACATATACATATATTTTATACAGAACAGTCGAAAAATGATTGAAAACTTCCACGAAATAAAAATAATAATGATTGAATTGTTTGAAATAATTAATATGGTATTTTATAAAGAAGATCTAAACGTTTTGCCTGGCATTGTAATTAACATTTATTTTTCGCTGTGGTAATTTTCATAAGCGATTAGTATTTACCCCATTTTGGGACCCCCTTGTGTCAAATCGAAGACTTGTCGTGGGTTGAGAAGCCATTGGAATTTTTGCAATAATTTCACGCCCTACAGAATCAATTCAATCAGTGATGAAATTGAGGAAAATATTGTGAGGCATTCACCTGGTTGCCACCGCTTTTGGGGTTGATGAAAACTAATACAGGTGTAACTTTTGTTGATGGGATGGGTTTAATCATGAATGCCCTGGAATCATTTTCCTTCGATTTTTTATGAGAAGCATCCTTCTTTTTCGGAGTTTTTCGCAATGAAGATTTAAAGCTTCCCTTACGTGGAAGTTTTATTATCCATGAAGGCGGGACAATGATATTTGCGTGTATACCTATAAAAAGCAATTCATTTATTTCACCACTCACACTGCCTATTTAATATTAAACTCACCAAGATGACACTCTTCTCCTATTCGTTCTATGTTAAAACAAGAGTCCTTGTTATGATAAGAATACTTACACCAAGCGCAAGAAATAGCAACTATCTCCTTAGAGCTGAATGACAATTTTGCTTGAATTGACTATTTAATAATAATTTTGGAATTAGAACGAAAATTAGATTATACAGAACTGCATAGACATAGACGCTTTTTGAACTCACTTTGCCACACTGTTTGCATTTGCCTTTTTCAGTTCGTCTATGAATCCAATGATGATAAGTCGATCTCTGCTCACGATATTGTCGCAAACTGACATCACGAAACGAGGGCTTACACGAGAGTTGTGCTCGATCCATAATAATTGGGATGCAAATAGTATGAGCAATCACTTTACATGCAGAACATTTCATACGAGCTCCATGTTTCTACATTGAATGTAGTTGAGAGCTTTCAGTAAAAATAATGTAATTGCAACGATGGCAGATCGGTCACTTACCAAGCAATCAGAGTCACCTGTGCAGCAAAAATCACCCGATATCGATGTCGGCATCCATAAGTGGTCGCAAGCCAGAGCATCCTCGCTCCAATCGGGTGACTGGCTAATCTTTCTATTTGGTTCAGTTCTGAGAAGGAATTCAATATCCATTTAAGATTTCTCGAGTTATAATAAAATAGTACGAGTCTTCGTACTCAAGTAAAAAAACATTTGTAATATTTAAAATTGAATTAAAAATAGAATCTTGTAAGCTATGTGATGATGAAAGTCACTTACAAAAGAGCTGAACTTTTTAATGCAAACTTTGATGATAAAATAAAGATAAAAGCGATAAAATAGAATTGATAAAACCGAAGGCTGATAAATTCAACTTGTACGAAAGTTTTTTAAATTTTAAATACCCATTGATATGGAACAGATCAGTTAGATTATATTAACTCAATTGTTAGATATTGAAATTGTGTGTTTATAAAGAACTGTGATGAAGACTGTCAATCGCGAAAAGATTTGTAGAGTTAAAGTTTTCATTGGAAATAATTGTACATATTTAAATATTTCCGACATACCGTTTGCAAATTGATGGTCCAGCCAATGCAAGCGCCTTATATCTGGCATGTTCATTGGTTGGTAGAACAATATCTACTGAACGAGATCGCGTTGCATTTGTTGGAACAGAAAGGAAACCATCGACTTTTGGTTGTAATTCTTCCGTTTTTCCATTTGATGACATTTTTGAAAAACTTGAATCAACTGATGCAGCACGATCGCGTCTCAAATCAGTATCGGGAACTGTTAAATAGAAATCTTGAACATATTGTTTTGGATGTATGCTTGTATTCAGTTGATCGTTATTTCGTTTTATCTGACGTTCATTTTCAGTTTGTGACTTAACAGAAACAAGATTTTCCAATGAACTACCAGTCGGTTCGATAAAAATGGCCTCCTGCCTGGAGATTGATTTTCGTCGAGCCTTTGTAGGTGGTTTAATCGGAAGTTCAATATCAATGGTTGGTGTAGAGGCATCATTTGGTTTTTCGATGGATGATGAGTCTTGGGCATTATGAGCTGAGTGTAAATGAAATGAATCAATGGGTGATATGGAAAACTTAATGCCACAGTTCGGTGAAATCATAGGTATTGTTAAATGTTGTTCATCAAATTTTTCGATGTGTTCTGATTCGTCTGTGTCATCGTCGTCACTGAATGATGTATCACTTAATTGAGTGTCTTCATTAAAGTTGTTCTTTTCTCGTTCATACTCTTCAGCGCATAGACAGTGCACACAAAACACTGGAGATTTCATATTCGTTGATCGTCGTCGCTGAATACGTTTTGGTACCTCAAGATAGCTAGCAATATCGATTGGTCCAGATTCAACAGTTCTTGATCTTTGTGCACCTAATTGGGATTGTGGTACTTGTAATAATAAGGCGGAACTTTCATCAGTTGAAAGACGACGATTAATTAACTCTGGGGCTGTTCGATTCGCTTCCAATTGGAATTCATCAAATGATGTTGATCGCACCTATTATAGAGTTGTACGAAAATGTATTGTATACACGGTTATGAAACATTAAACATTTTTCTTTCATGCTATCGTTTCAGCACCATCTCTGTAACTCACCGTCAGACGCTTTACCTTATACCGATTTGGTCGAATGCTGAAGTCAAGCAAATGCATAAAACCCTATCATCCTCTCATTTGAATTAACGCGTCGACGAAAGAATCTGCGTTGCTGTAGGATCTTAATTAAGTGAAAGAAACGTTCCTGTTCCTATATACAGTATACAGTATACAGAGGATGTATGGCTCTATAAAAATGTATGCATGGGGTCTTTGGATATACACATGCATAGCATGAAGGAAAAATTCGCAGATTTCCCCTCATTCGAAATAACAAGTGAAAAAAAACCGACGAGCATAAAGCAAAAGATCGGAGGATGTCGTTGTTTGCTATGGTTAACGCAATAACAATCGATCAAACCTAATCGATAAGGTACCGTTGTTCATTTATAAACAATGATCTCATTTCATTCGTGAACAAAATCAAGCTTTTTTTATTTTATATTACAGTTTTTAAAAAACAAATGCAACATCTGTTGTCTAACGGAGCTGTCTAAGTGGGTTCGAACAATGTACAGTAAGTTCATAAGCTAAGTTACAGAGATGACGCTGCAACAAATTGTTCGGAATATTAACAATCAATCTTTCTATTCTGTTTCATAGGTTCTATTGTATATTACATTCCAAATCGTCAACGACAGACAACACAAAAAAATATCATCTTTGAAAGATAAGATAGAAATGCAGTTCACACGCATAGTTTTGTCGGGATAAATAGTAAGTAAACTGGAGAAGTATCGTCTCAAAATATAGTATTTTGAAATGAAGAAACGAAAAATATTCATTTGCGTCAGCATAAAACAATTCAAGGAATTACTACGTTGCTATGAACTATGCCTGACCTGAGGATAATAATAATACTAAACATGATTATCATATTCTTTTCAAAAATAGAATCTAATAATATGAATCATATTGCGAAAGTAAGCTTAAATAATTTCAACAGTTTGGATTACGATAATATCTGATAATAATTGATTGAATGATGCAGCATGTCTTTATAGTGTAATGTGTGCAGGAGAACGTTCGTACAATTGAGATGATCAATTTCATAAGAATTCGACTTCATATTTTCGGAGGGAGACTGAATATTGTGTGTTCAGGCAAATGGAACGAATTTCGAAGAGTAAGTTCTGAATGCTTGATTATAAAACCATTCATAGAACTGTTTTAATCTTTAGTGAAAGCAAAATAAATTCTAAACAGAGTTTTTCTACGTATTTCATTCTCGTTAATTATAATAAGCAAAATTGAAGACGTGCATGCAGTATGTTGAAATGAACCCAAATAAAAGAGGAATAGAAATCGAAAACGCAAATATACACATGTAAAAATAATAGTAAACAAAATAATAATGATATTTCACAATAAAACTATAAATTTAATGTAAAGGCGTCCATCAGACCTGTCGTGGCACCTCCAAACTGCTTTGCATCTTCATTTCAGCACCTGTAGGCGTTCTAGATCTTGTAAAAGTTGTCCGGATTCGATTCATATCACAATATTTGTATTGTGTGAATCGTTGTATTACACACAAGCCTGCCTGGATATATTCCTTGTCGAAAATCTTCTTCAAATTTTCGATGTCAAAGAGAACAATGATGATATTAAACCGAATTTAGGAATTAAATATCTTTCTTGATTTGTGTATTTCGCTACATTTTGTTAACACAATATTAGTCAGGTCGGTTTCACATTTCCCTTATCTCAGCATATTTTTATGAAAAATAGTCTGGATATGCTCGCATGGCTTTGTTATATTCTGACTTTACATTCAACGATCCGGGTGTCATTGTTGAAATTTATAAAAGACAAAAAACACAATAGATTTGTTATTTAATTATATTAACGATTATCTCAACTGGATGTGTTGCGAATGAATAAAAAAAATAATTAAATGAGTTTTTGTTTTTCTTTTTCTGATGCAAAAAATGTGAACACATTCACATTTGACACACGTGTTCACATTTTTTGCATCAGAAAAAGAAAAACAAAAACTCACTTAATTATTTATAATAACTGGTGCAGTCGCTCGAACAAATAATTCAAATTGTAAATTAAAAAACAATTCATAACTACTGTCCATTGAATTCGTTCGAAACTTGGGCATACTTAACTGAGAGCATTTCGATTCAGATAATTATTGTTTCTAAAATAGACTATTTTCATAAAATCTCCGCAAAACGTACAATGAATTGAGGCAAAAAGACGAACATGTTATTTTATTCGTTGTTGAGATATTATGATAAATAAAATAGTTGTTGATTGGAACGGAATTCATTAACGCTTCACAACAAAATCAGTAGTTTTACATTCATTACGACCTCATTCTCTAAATGTATTTACGTCAAATTATTATTTTGACAGAAATTATCCAATGTGTACAATTTTCCGTAAATAAACTGCGCAGTGAAGTCTACACACAAATTAAAAATGTGGTGTAAATCAGATGCCACTGGTAAATGTCAAAATTTACCCGCAAAATTGAAAATTTATCACAACACAGCTGATTGGTATATCCAGCATTTATTAAACGACCGTCTTCAATTAACTGAAATTCAAAAAGGTTCATATCTTTTTTGTTAATTTAGCGAAATGTAAGGTCAATAACAAGCTGTCTTATGAATTCAGGAAGCCTTTTTCCATTTTTCTCGAAATTTTTTATACTTTTCATACCGTTTCCGGAACGGAATTCAAATCCAAAATTTAAATATAGAGATTGACAACTAGCATAGTTGGCCTGGCTATGTTTGTTGTTCTGCGAACGTATTTTAAGAATGTACTTCAGCGCCAACTGTATCAGTTGTCAATTTCTACAATATTTGAATGTTGGATTTGAGTTTTTGTTGGGATGTAAAAATGGTTTAAAAACTGTATTATCTTCTATGAAAAACAGCCAAAGTCTTCACGAATACATTAGATAGCTTGTTTTTGAAATCGAACTCGTTGATTTATGAAAAAAAAAAAAATAATATATAAACGTATTACAATTTAGTTAATCGAAAATTGTTTGATTGGTGAACGCTGGATAGATGAAACAGCTGTTTTGTGGTAAGTTTTCATATTTTCGGGTAAATGACATTTGATTTTACGCATTTTATTTTATTTTACCCATTTATTTTACGCATTTTATTTTATTTTACGCATTTATTTCACGCATTTACATCCGATTATATATGTTGACATTTAACAGAGATTTCTGATTTTTACCACATTTTTAATTTGTGTGTAAATTGTTTGTTAAATTGAAAACACAAAATCACACGATTGTTTACATCAAGAGGAGTAACATCCAACTGTAATCAAATAGAATATTGTTCTAGGTAAATGAACAATACGGAATTGAGTGGGTTGCGAAAAAAATAACAGTTAATGGTATAATTTGAACAATTCGTTGCTAGTTATGTCAAATTACAAACTTTCGTTTAGTTTATATCCTATGAAATTGTATTTGAGATATTAAGGCCAGGCATCGCAATAGGACAAGAATGAGAATGACACGTACATTTTTATTGATGCCGAATTAAATTTAGTCTATCATTTTCAGTCTATTGTGAAGCGTACGGTTCCATAAAAACACATTGACATATTATATTTTCAGATTGAATAACGGGGCACTCAGTTTTCTTTGAGAAGAAGATTTAAATAGGTTTCATGCGTACGTTAAGGAAAATAAGAAATTGAACAAAAAGCATTTGGTATGACATTGAATAAATTACTTTCTGTATCCGTTTCAATTACTAACAAATAATTATTAGACCGAATGACAAGTCATTGTCAATAAATCTGGGTTCGAACAATAAGCGTAAGTTCGAAATTAAGGTATTTGGTATGTTCTAATATTTGGAAAACTAAAAACTTTTTCTTGAGAAGGCCATTGGTTGAACTATTTACATTTTTCTGTTGGTGTATCTCCAAAATCGATGTCATAATTGCACCGGCCGAAAATTCTCAGAAAAAAATTTTCGCCTAATATTCTCATATTTTGTATTCCATCAACAGGCTATCGTTATCATTTCACATCGATTGATTTTTTGAAATTTTTTTCACAATTCACATCAACACTCATGAAAGAAGATTCATTTGTGATTGCACTTCCCATTGGTGAAAAGATAAACAAAACAGTGTTATTAAAACTATATCTTCATATGTTGTTCTGGCACTTTCATCTGACTCAGAAATCAGCAGCTCGTTAAGGCGATTTTTGTGATTACAAAATACGAAATTATCGAGAGAAAAAAATTATTTATATAAGTACTATACAAAACTTCAATTTGTAAATAAATCGATGATGCACTTTTACTTAAAATAAAATCCAGTGGGAAAAAATCTATAGAAAAGCCATTGCCGTTCTTTTCTAGTGTTGAAAAATTGATCGAATCTATTGTATGCTCTTGCAATTCAAGATAATTGCAATAACTATTCACGAAAACCATTCACTAGAAATTGAATTATTTGCACACGAAAACTATCCGTACCCGATTATATTCTATCGAATCTTAAGAGCGTAATCAAAGACTAGCTCACTAACACTGATATCTTCTTTGACAACCTCAACGCAGACATCAAAAAATATAGACACACGTCCTATATGTATATCCCAAGTAATATTCTGCGTGCTGACATACGTATATATTAAAACCTGAATATATACTTACGAACACTGAATAGTACACTGAATAGTATCCAGTGGATGTATACCAAATGTCAGGAAATCAAAAATACACTACACTTAGTTAGAATTATATCTCACATTTCTAATTGATTTTGACGTGTTTTTACGACGTTTTCACTCTTATTTAAATATATAGTATGTTTGATTACACAAAGATAAATAAAATATTGTTAGGGAAAAATATATTTTTAAAAATTATAATTTTATATCTAAATCAGAAGTTTTGAAATTTCTTTTTGTTGATTCTTCCAGCTGTTAATTAAGTTCATTTTTCAATTTTTTGCACGGAGAGAAGAGATAAAAGATTCTTTGCATGGTATCTTGCGATAGTCGTGAAAAACAGTTTTTGTAGTAGTCCGAAGACCACCATCTTCCGCTTTTATTACTCTCGATTAAATTTCATAAATTATTCACATTTGAAAAATTCACTTGCAATCAATTCAAAAAAAGATTATGACCGGCATGAATGCGGAATACTTCTTCAAAAACTATTATTAAAAATCTCGGACGTATTTATTACTAAAATACATATGGATAGGAATGAAAACCCAAAAAGCTCTAATCAGACTGAACAGGGGCTTCCGGGTGGCTAGCTCTTCTATTAGACGATGTTTGAAACGCATATATGTTTGAAATAAGTTGACATAGTTTTCATAATAGATGCTTCTGAAAGGAAAATGAAATTCAACATGAATCTCATATCGAATAAGTTTGGACGACAGTATTATCGATTGAAGAGAAGTGAAATCACAACCAATCGCCTTTATTGAATCAATATACAAGAAGTCCACTACCACCAGACTTGGAGTAATAACTGGTTCATCAACAGGAAGTGATGCATATTAATCAAAGCTAAATTAATATCAGATTTCAACTCAAAGTCTTCGTAGGTATATTCTACACTGTCATTTTCTTCCGATTTTATAGGACTATAGATGCTGTCAATTTTGAAATGATGTCTATCTTTAGTAAACTTTGATGTTGACTATGTTTTATTTTAGCAAAAATGGAATCAAATGTTTTGTATTTCCGCGAAAACGGGAACTTTTAAATTAATCATCATTAATTTGCTTGTATAATTTTGGCAGCAATCGTTCATTATGATAATGAGGAAAAATGTTAAAAATATTTCGAAAGAGTGGATTTTTGATGTCAAACATCACTACTATTATCAAACTCACCAAAATTAGGCAAATTCAAAATGGAAATACAACAAAAACATTCAACAACATTCTAATCTACTAAATTTCTTTTTTTGCTAATGAGACATAGCTCATTGGTGTGAGTGCTCGCCATTCAGTACTTTTATCATCATTGTCCCATTGATTTCAATTGTGGCCATGGCACTTCGGCACATTACCAAATGATTATGTTTGACGCAATTCCACCGCTGGATGTTTTTTTTATTCGGCTTTTGAAATTTGTAAAATTTTCCGTTCTCGTAAAAAAGATTTTCGCGCCCATTTACTGTTCGAATGTCAGCCGGTTCAATGAAATCATATAAATCTGGGAATTGAATTGAAAGGAGTATTTTAGATTCAAATTCTATATAAAGGAATGGGGTTCCAATTGGGACAGATCCCAAGCTACTTACCATCCTTTCGCTTAAGTCGTTTGGCCTTTGGCGCATCAGATTCCGTTGCTGTGTTGTCATAGTTGTATGCGTCCCATTCAGCATTTTGATGTTCAAACGTTTGGTCCATTGAACCATATTGGCCCGCCGATTCGTCCATTTCATTAGAAGTAGCTGTATAAAAATCATCATAATTTGTACTATTTTCGCATGCATATTGTGGTTGTCGCGTAGAAGCAAATGTCGTTGTTTGCTCGTACACGCCACTTGAAACGAGAAACCGATTGATATGTGTGGCTTGGTATTGTATCGCAGCACGAGATGGTCCAGAGACATTTCGAGCCAAATCGTTTGGTTGTTGTTCGTCAATTACATCATCAACAGAAGAGAAATTGTTTACGCCGTCAAGTTGAAATAGTCTAATATTTTCGAAAATATCGTTCAATAATTTTTCTTCTACCGCCACTGTACCATTGTACATATATTCTATCAAATATGTCATAGTTTGCTTCGAAGTGCTCATGGGAACTACACGAAATAAATACATCAAAAATTATATCACTTAGTAACTCTAGTACGAGAGAATCACAAATAAAAATCACGCATACTGACCGTATGCCGGTTCATTGACTGGTATTGAGTTGAAAATTTTCCGGAAATATGGCGACAATGCCGATAGCACCAAACGATGAACATGGAATTCATGGCAACCAGTGACCAATACAGCGTCTGTAAATTCTCCCTTGTTTGATAATTCGATGACACCATTGGCTAAATATTTTTTATGGTCTTTTGAATTCAAGTGCCATATTTCTTCAGATGATGCCATTGGATCGAATTTATTTACGAACTTGGAATACTGTGTCAAACTGATTACGAATGATGAATATTGTCTGTGGCTATAGCTGTCGTTGCTCGTTTTATTTCATTAAAACAGCTTTTGATCGTTTTTTTTCTCTTTTACTTTTCTTTTTGTAAACTGTATTTTTTTCGCTACGTTTTCTTATTGTGTTTTCATGTCAAAATAAAATGATAAAAATAGACACTAGTTTGTTTTTCGATATGGATACACCACACACGGACATACACAATGTATTCTTCTTTGTTTATGAAGGAATGTCATAATGCCAATTGACATTCGAAAATCTTATGTGTGTATTTGCTATAAAAACGGTTGTCAAATCAATCAATCAGTGCCAATAACAGCGGTGAGTTCCGGAGTTTGGTAATTCTTTTGGCAATGAAAGCGAGATATTTTCAGATTTATTCAACGTAGTTTTCATCGATGTGTATTTCTTTTGTAAAACGTTTCAAACATACTCGGGCATCGGGAATTTCATTTTCTTTCACAATATTCATCACATCTGAAATGAAACTCTAACGAATTTCGTTTTGCTTCTTTTTTTTTGGACACGAAAAAGTCTCATAAATTGTTTCTTCTTTTTTCTCGAATTGCTACTAAAATTTCAAAACAAAGATTTGAATATTAAAGTAAATTTTCTCATGATGATCAAAATAATGTCACGTTTGAGGAATGATTTTTTTATAGTTTTAGCAAAGACGCCCACCACAGAGTGTCTTGGAGAGATAACTATTAAATTATACCAAATGAGTTTTGAAACAATAAAACGAAAATTAATTATTTTCTTATTTGAAGGTTTTATTTGATTTAAAGTACTAAAATCGGCGCTTGATCCTTATTTTCATGATTGTTGTTCTTCTTTCAACAATCTTAGGGCTATGGCAGCGGTCAATGCACACCTTTTCTCAAATCTCAATATGCAGCTCATCTCAAATTTTGTATGTATTTTTGATGGAAGTGTGAAATTGAGAACAATTGTTAAATTGAATTGAGAAACACAAGCCAAATACTAAATCTATATGGAAACATAAAATTCTCAGTTAAAAATCCATTTTGTATCTAAAATCAAGCGTCCTTCAAATACACCCGAAATGGA
>GL502328.1:52204-81930 GCA_000149185.1 Mayetiola destructor
TCTAACTATATTACTTGGATACTGAATTTGATTAACTTAGCGTTTAAATATTCCTCTTTATAAAATCGCTTGAGAATGTTCGAGATTAAAAATACAGCAAAAGAATCAAAAATATTCAAAATGCACATTCCACTGAGTCGTTAGTGCATTATGAATTCCGTGTATTGTCGATCTATTTTGTAATCAGATAACGAACAACGATAAATTGAATGACAAGGGCTCAAGGGGAGTTAACACATTGCAAAATTCAGAATATATTAATCATACTGTTTCAAAACACTCAACAAATGAAACCAATTGTCGCAACGAAAGACAAATGAAATTCCCATTTCTGATTTTGAAAAATTCAATGATCGAAATGTGCAAAATATTTGTGAAAAATGAAAAAATATTTTTTTTTCGCAAAAGTGGCGAAATATTTAAATAAATATTTTTTATTTAATTAAATATTTCCGGTTGCCCCATTAATAAGTGATTTAATATTTATTTTCGGACAAAAACAAAATAAATTTATTTCCTATTTGACCAAACATGGAAATAAAATCAATGATTTTGATTTTATTTTGCTGAAAATCGAAATAAAATATTCACTGGTTGAAGAAAGGGTTTGGGAGGGGGAGGGGGGGGGCTTAGCTGTGGGGGAAAAGTCCTCTTTATCATATCTTGATTAATTCAAAATTCGGTTTTCCAAATACACTTGGCCAGTGAAAACACCCGTTCAACTGGTGCGTCTGATGCATTGACAATAGATGAGCGAACAATTGAATACATACATATATACGACATTGAGTCGATGAATCGTAATTTTACATTCATCGGCTGAAAGACCAATGTCGTATATATGTATTATCATAGCAATGTATCAAATAATTTCGTATTTTGGTTTTATATGTAGTAATGTACACTATACACGCTGATCGCTGTAGAAATGTATGTGTGAAAACTTTGACGTTCCGTAAAAAAGTACTTATAACAAAATTCTCTACGAATTCTGTACAGATTTTTTTTCTGCAAGCTGAGCTGAAATTCTGTACTGTACAGAAAAATTCTGTGCGGTTGGTAGCCTTATCTATTAACCTTCCTTCATACGATAAGCCAATTCGCAGATCAATCGAAACTGATTTGGGCCGGCTAGAGCTCAAAAAATGAGCCGCCGAGTCGATTTTTCGGCCCAATTTTCATCATATGGCGATTTTCCGCAAAAACGAGCCCGATTTGGTATTTTTTTTCTGCCTTAATTTTGTCCTTGACACTCTTCTCTACAATTTAAGACGGAGTGGTGGACGGTGGAGTCCTCTTTCACAAGTTATGCTACATTCTGCTCAACATTTTGGCGGCCAAATAGATTTTTTAGATATTTGCTTAGTTATTCACACGTGCTCGTGAGTCGAAATGGTTTTTTGTGCTTTAATCAGTCTGCAGTAAACAGAGAGCAAGTGTTTTCTTTGTATTTAGAATGCGGCCGGGCAACACCGGGCTATGGGCAGCTAGTAATAATTTGTCAAGGAATATTTATTGAATAATTTTTCTCTTTGAAACGTGTTTGTGCTATTTTGAAGATACCCATTAATCCGAATTTTGTTAGGCTGTCCCGTAGAAATCGTGCACTGACTCAAGCTGAGACACAAGCTAAAAAATTCAAGCGAATGTAGTTGAAGATAAAGTTGCATTCAATGTATGTTTCACTAATCTCTGATTCTTTCTCTTAACAAACCAGGTGCTAAACTCGAAAAATAAAATGACACTTATTTATGCTTCGGATAGGGTAATACGACGGTTCAATAATGATTTGAGGTTATTTACTGCGCACGCATTCTACCAGAGTTCCGAATGCACTGCGTTAGCATCGTCAAAGTGCACACCAAAATCGGTCTAAACAATCCGCACACATAGCGTTGACCATCAAGGCAATAAGTAACTGGCTGTGGATAAGTCAACGAAAATGTGTACATATTGCGTTGAATGTCAACGAAGTAAACGAATGGCTTACACATTGTGTACAGTGTGCAGTGTACACATTTATGTAAATTTACATGGTGAATCGAGGAACCCTGCATTCTACTGTATGATGATCATCAAATTTGTCCAAAACGTTGATAAATGGAAATTTCAGTAGAAATAAATGAATCTGCGAGAATTTAACCAAATTTTGCCGATATGGAAAGAAAATTCTGGTTTTTGTAACACCTTTCATTAGATTCAAAATTTAATAACTCGGGAAAATTTGGTAAAATTCTCACAGATTTGTTTATTTCTACTGAAATTTCAATTTTTCAACGTTTCGGACACATTTGATGATCATAAATAAATATAAAAATAACTGGAATAATTTTGTACATTCAAATATGTGTTTTGTGACCAACAATACTGGTGCCATCTATCGGCTGGTGCAGAATGAGTGTGTGATTTTTTTACATTCATTGTGTATGATGTCTTCGCATCTTTGATTATTATTCGTAGAAAGTTGAACGTCACAAAACAGCGAAACACATATTTCAATGTACAAAATTATTCCAATTATTTATATATTTATTTAATTTTGTGTTTAAAAAAAAAAAAATTGAATTTCCAACATAGCGCGAACAGTGAGCAAGCAAAAATGTAGTGTTCAAGTGACATTTGACGTTTCATGATACCAATATGCAATGACTGAGGGGAAATGACTGCTCCGACACATTGAGTGGAAAAGCCGTGGTTATGTGAAGGAGAACCGATCACATGACCTCACATAGTCCAATCAAATGCTATATCCAGCATACACCCGCTGCTCATCCGATTTTCATCCGCGATGGTTTTCACGTGTAATGGAATAGATAGTTGAACAATATATAGAAAACATTGATTTGCATTGATCTTCATTGATTTTCATAAGATTCTAGAATAGTTCGCACATTAGTGTTATCCGATTATAGGAACGAATAAACTAAAATCATTATTAAACTGTCCTTTAACTCTATCCGAAGCACTAACAAGTGTCATTTTATTTTTTGAGTGTATTATCAGCAAGTTACTTAGTGCTGTCTTATTAAACCACCAACAAGGCAGGCACAAAACGATCAACGAATCATTGTACAGGTTGATCAACGTAATCAACAGCAGGTGCCAGAATGATATTTGATTTGATAGTGCAAATCGCTGAAGTAATTTCTCTTTCGTTTCAGCAAAATTATTTCTACATGCATTGGTTTTCTACATGCAATTGAGTACTCACGTATTTAAACCCATAAACAAACATCAACTATTCAAACAATATAACATAATGTAACAAAGTTGCGGAACAGACCATGAATTCGTGGATTTGTGGAGCAAGTCTCAAATAACGCAATCCAGATTGAAATATCGCGCCTATACACCGAAAAAGTTCTTTTTATCATTTTGTTGTTTGGCTTCTTTTTATCACGGTAAGTTCATGTTTTAATATAGAGATGGCGCTATTCGCAATTATTCTAAAAACTAACAATGGCTCTTTTTATTCTGTTTCATAGGTGTAGTATGGTAGCGACATCATCCACCATCAAATTTACGATGCTTGAACTAACTGATGTCATAAAAATTATTGAGAACAGAAAATCAAACACAACAGATTTATACACCTTTTCACCGTGGCGTATATCAGTTTGGCAAAACATACTGAAAAGGTTGAGCTGACGATTGAAATTCTACTTTAAAGAAGGAAAGGTGTCTTGTTTCAAATAAAATGTCGCATACAATTTTGTTGGTGCAACCTGGCGCACGGCCTGAAACACGCACATATTCAGATTACGAAAGTGTCAACGAATGCATGGAAGGTGTATGCAAAATTTACGAAGAGCACCTCAAGCGGAGAAATCCAAATACGCCGACAATAACATACGACATCAGTCAACTTTTTGATTTTTTAGATCAAGTGAGTAATTACTCTAACATTTGTTTGAATCGCTACGAATATGTTTAGCTTGATTTTTGTTGAAAAAGTCCTTTCTTTATTTACCAACATACAGATCGAACCATTGCTCCTTAATTAAAACATTTCATAACTTTTTCGAAATATATTCCATTTCAGTTGGCTGATTTAAGTTGTTTGGTGTATCAAAAATCAACAAACACCTACGCACCGTACAATAAAGAATGGATCAAGGAGAAGATCTACGTGTTGCTGCGACAAGCGGCTGGAACAGAGGCGTCGGCCTCCACACATCATTGAAAGCCTAATAAAAGTTCAGTCAGCCTATCTTCATTCTTCTCTGGACCGACTTCTACTTTTATTTCTAAATCATTATGAACATTTTCATTTTTTATTTCACTTCAAAAAATTAATCATAATAATGAGACATCCAAGCGTAATCATTCTGATCATATCTCAGTAAAACTCAGCCGAGCCAAATTACTCAAAATTCCATATCGATATAAAATGTTCTAATTTTGTTGCTTTCCGAGACTCGGTAGTGTTCTTCGATGTGAAACATAATGAAGTTTAAAGCTGATGCAGTTGATGACCTGAACATCAAAATCTATCAACTTTGAAGGAATCTTGTGTAGATGAGTATAGAAAATTTCAGGCGCCTTGGCCAACCAAAATATTGAATTAAAATTTTAAGAACAATAAAATGAATAAAAAAAAAAAAAAATTTGGATAAGGAAATATTAAATAAAAAAAATTGAACATAGAAAAGTTCATTTTCCTCGATCTTTTTTATTTTGGATGATATAATAAAAGGAGAAACTGGAATTCTCCAATTTCAATTATTTGATTTTGTATTCAAAAGTTAGGATAAAATGAGCTAGTTTCGTTGGGTTTTCCGTCTTGGCTCCGTTTCCATTTCGTACTCAATCTCGATGTGTCTTTTCTTGGTTGTACTTTTCTTCTTTGATGTTCTTGTAATCGCCTTCTTGGATAACAATTTGGCTTTTGTTGCTGATTCCTATTGAAATTAGAAATTCAGAAATCAAGATCTCACTTATTTGTTATTAAGAGTCGGAAAATTGATAAATCGAAATACCTCAATGTCATCGTCATCTGATGATTCTAAATCAGACATTTCAACATGTTCGATTTCACCAGACTCGCTATCTGAATCTGAATAAACGCTTTCATCTTCTGATTCAGCTTCAACGAACTCTTCAGTCAGCTCCAGTTCGGACCTTTGTTGGGAATTAGTTCCAGATTCATGTTCAAGTTCTGGCAGTTGCTGAGAGTCGGTTTCACTCATAATTTCATCCTCAGACTCCATTTCATCAATTTGCTCTTCTTCTAATGCTTTGTTGAAAACTTTTTGTGGGAAATTATAAATGTCTTGATACGTGCCATTTTTCAAACGTTCCAATAATTGTTTTTCAATTGCTGAGTCTAGTTTGGCAGCAACTAATGCCTTCTCTTCTCTTCTACGTTCACGTCTTTCAATTTTTGTTTGCAACGGTACCAACAATTTTTGACGTCTCAATTTCAACTTTCTCATCCGTATCAAGTATTGAGTAACTTTAATGAACCGCTGTTTACATTTTTGTCGAACATAATTATCCCAGAATACTAAATTCTCGTTAATTTGATATATTGCTTTTTCGAAGTTTCGTGACAGTTTTACTTTTTCCCAAAGTTTATTTGGGAAATGGGATCGCTCAGCAGTTTTCATGTATAAATAGATAATACCGTTTTCTTCTCGGACTGTTGCATATTGACTATTTGCTAACGGACATGAAACACGTGTACATAATCCAGTCAAATTATATTCATGCCGACAAAAATTTCTCGTATCCGTTCTAAAAAATGTGATTGCAAATATGAATAAACGATAACGATTAAAGGAACTACTGTTAATTCAGAACTTACTTGACTTTATGCGAGCAAAAAGATTTGTTAATAATGCTCCAGACGACCTTAAAAAGAAAATACTTCAAATTATATGTTATTTATGATGCTTTGAGAAATAGACCTACGTCGTCGTTTTGCATGTTGATTTTTTTTATGTGTAAATTAAGCGATCAAGCAAGGAATGCAATCACTTTATGTATCTGCACGTGCTGAGATATTGTTGACAAGCAATGACAGTTTGGTACACTACTCAAAAATCTAGTATTACAAATATTTGTAGTAGAAGAACGTTTGTGTCTGACAAAAAAAAATTAAGATTGCAATTTCAATTAAAACTATTTCATCAGATCATAGATTACTTCGATCTATATTAAGGTAAGCCTGAAATTAAATTTCAATGGCAGAAAAGTTTGTGTGTGAATTCGAGGTTTTTGGAAGAGTTCAAGGTGTTTTCTTCCGGAAGTATACGAAATTGAATGCAGATCAGCTTAAATTGACTGGATGGTGCCAAAATTCCAAAAACAATACAGTCAAGGGAGAAATGGAAGGCGATGAAAAGAGCATCAGCCAAATGAAAGATTTTTTATCGAAAATTGGTAGTCCGCAATCTCATATCGATAAGGCAGTTTTTTCAGCTAATAAGAAAATAAATACATCCCTATATGATAGCTTTACTATTCGAAAATGAGCAAAATTTAATAAAATGTATGTAGTACAAGATCATCGTGAATCTTATGCCTGATTAATGATTAACCAATGTGTTTTTGTTAACTCATTTGCTATTTTGATTTTGTTTTTGTTATAAAAAACGTTAGCTGCACACTGCACACCATGCGCAAACATTGTGTCGGCTTTACTGTTCTTTTATAGGTATTGAAGACATAACCTTTTTTGTAAAATTATTTTGTAAAAATGTCTCAATGCCAGGACGTAACGATAATTAAAAGTATTTTGAATATAAGGTGTCGAGAAGGCTCAACAATCAATGACATTACGAGTAAGCCTTTCAAATAGTGAATATGGTTTTAATATTTTCATCCATAACATATTATTTTGATTATTTTATTAGACGAGTATAAGGAAATAAGTGGAAAAAATTGGCTATATGCCGACAAAACACTATCAGAGACTGTTAGCTATTTGAAGAGTATAGATTCAGTGTGGACGAGGATCGATTCTGATGGTGTTTTAAGGTTTTACATAAAAAGCGAAAAGTCTAGGCACATATCAGAACTGATATCGAAACAAAAAAAGCATGAAAGCGAGAAGAAAATATCAACGAAGCATGACAGCGTTAAGAAGAACTGTTTTTTCCAAGACAACAATTCATATAAAAGGAATAGGTGAGGTTTGCACCAGCTCAAATTACATTTGACAGATGTTTATAATTCTTTTATATCACCTATTAACTTTAATGATGAAAATACAGCAAGAGACGAACACAGAGAAGATCAAGTACAAAAGACAAGAAGGCTAAGTTTATTTTTAATGAGACAAAAAGCGTTGAATCCATTGTACAAGTCATTGGCGATGATTTATTTGTCAAAATGGTAATTATGAACTATGCCATTTCATCGGAACGAAACAAAAGTAAGTTTTTGGTTATCCTTTATCCTCTATCCTCTATCTATAATCCGCTTAATATCTTTCAACATTTTATTCGGTAGACACTCGGTACATTCATCTTTGTAAATCTGGATTAAGTATTTTGGAAACAGCTAAATATTTCGAGTGTACACGGTTCGAAGAATCATCAACCGTGGTTATCAATATTGGAATGGAGGACATTCTCAGGGGATGTTCAATATCCAGCATTTGTTATGATTTTGATTATCTCATCAACGCTTGCATCAAATATGGTTTTGAGCCGATCATATCTACACTCGCACCTTTACCGCATGCCAGTCATTCACCCTTTTTTCACCAAAATTTACAATATTTTAATAATTATTTGTTAGACAATTATTCAACTCGGTATGATATCATTGATCATTGGTCAGAAATGACAACAACAATTGCAAACCAAGATGAAATTTGACCATATAAAGTCTCATCGAATCGCGGTTTGTAAGAAGCCATCAACAGGTCCCACAAATGTTGAAGCTTCATATTCATGGTACATTTTTTATTCCATGAATATTGATGAAAGTTTTTTGAGTCCAGTTATTCATTGATAATGTTATGTATTTTTTTTTTATATCCCATTCAAGAGCGAAATCTTTGTGCTGTTAATTGCTGGTATCAATCAATTTGTAATGCCCACTCTGAAATTTGTATGATTCAGAAAATATAATCAACAGTTGTTATTCAAGTTGATATCCGATAAAATGGTCAGCGAAACCCTATTAAAAAGTCTATGTGCGGGAAACAATAATTTTTTCCGACATTTCAATCTAATAAAATTATGTTCTTTTTACGGCATACGTTAGAAATGAAGTTTGTTAGATTAACTCTATGAATTTCTTACACAAAATCCTCATTAAACACAAATTATTTCTATTCAGTAAGTAAAAAGATCATTTTATTTCATTTTTTTTTTTACATAGTACTCATTTAGGTCATATAATGATGATTGATTGATTTCAATTAATTAATTTATGATGACAAATGACAAACCTCACTTAGATGCCTTATCTTAATCAATCATTCAGTGATTAAAATGTGCAATAGTTAAACTCACAATTCGCCAGCATAGAGAATCTTTATTATATTTGAAAACCTTCGTGGATAGAGACCGGAATGATCATGGTTATACATATATTGAATTGAGCATTTGATCGGATGATTGTCACGTGGTCCGTTACCCGCAAAAATTCGGTGCGGCGAAATGTACATCAACTACCCCTCACAATAGTTGGTAGCGCAGTCGTCTGCGTCTCATTGTAAGTAGAAACGGGCACGTGACTTCACATCATCCAATCAAATGCTCAATCCAATATGTGTATATCCACGAAGGTTTCCACGTGTAGTTTACGGTTTCCATTGAATAAAAATAATTTTAAAATGAATTTCACTCCTTGGGACCTCACTTTCAAGTAATTAATGAACAATTTTTGAGCAAACTGCCTAGGTTTAAAAATCATATTAATATTCTACCTTGCGAATTAGAGAGAGAGAGATCAATGTAAGTATATCATTATTAAATTACTTTAATTTTCAATTATGAAATTCACTTATTATTATCGGTCACAATACAGACACTATCAGAGTTCTAAGTTAATTTTAATAGCTATTTGATGATGAAAACCTTAAAGTGTCACTGGTTCCATGAAAAAATCAATCAATATCAGTTCAATTTCATGGCCAGATTCTTGTTCGAAATCATATGAATATTATTACGCAATGAAATCGATATAATGTTTACGATAAAAGTCAAAGATTCATGTATATGGATGGCAATCCAATTTTGTTGAATTTCGACTAGTTTGATTTGACATTTGGCTTCACGATTTCGTGAAGCATAAACATTTTTCATGTCAATCATACTATGGTGAAGTATGAGCAAATAAATCTTCTCTCTGACTCTGATTCAATTCATTCCATGCCGATAAATATTTGCAAAAAAGTTTTTTGATTCGACAAAATAGACTGTTCTGAGACCTTAACCCTAACTTAATCATAATATTTCCTTTGTCCGACCAGTTGCACAAGCAGTTTCTGAATTTATGATTGAATTCACTTGAAATATTTGTATCAATAATAATAAAAATTCATATAAAAGAAAATATTATTCTTTCTTACGATTTCAAATCGAAACATTTGTTGCAAACAAATATTAATATCTTAACTGTTTAAAGAAAAATGCAATTTAAGTATTCTATAATTGGAATACTTTCAATAAAATGAATAATTACAATCATCCACGATGTCCGATTTACATATTCGATTACAATGCATCATGCATCGCAACTTGAATTCTCATTTCTTAATTGCTTGGCTATTTTCGACGAGAATTGAATCTTTTCGATATCGATTGCGCATATTGTAAATGTCATGATCGATACTGAAACTCATTATGCAATTCTTTCAAATGTCATCTCTGCTCAATTGGCTAGTTACAGCTCAACTCTCTTGAGAAGTTTTCAGGTTTTTGGAACATCCTAAAATACTTTCTAGTCATTGAAAATTGAAAATAATCGCACACTGTATTCTTTCCATAGATGCATCGTTGATTTTTATTGCTTTGATCAACTAATATTTGGTGCCTACAAGAATCATAAAAACCCGAAAACTTTCAAGATGATGGAAATCTAGTACACTTATGCATATTTCACTGAAAATTATTGCTTCATATAATATTGTGATATTCATTATTCACGGTCTCAGATCAATTTGAAAAGCCTATACAGTTCAACTGAGAAAAAATCTAATTGCTTTGTATCTTGTAGATTGTACTGTCTTCGCAATGGGTAATAAAGAAGACATAAAATCAAATGAGCGATTTACGCATCTCAGATGCTAAGCATTTACGTTAAATAATAATAATAATAATGTATTCGCTCTGTAAAAAGCTGCCTATGATTGCTTTACTATATGTTAATTTATGATTTCTGTAAATAAAGACTAATTTTTTGTAAGGCTGCTATATGATTGATTGTGTTTTAAACAAAAAAAAATAGCTGTTCCAATATCCAGTCATTCTAAGAGTATACAAGTATACAATGATCTCCTGAGATTTGCCAGCAGAGATCACTGGGATTGTATGAAACATGAATGTAAACGTGAACTCATGATATTCAGTTCAACAAAATAATCACGATGAAAAGGACGAAGGCGGCAACTCTCATTATTATTCATGGAACCTTTAATACTTTGATGAGAAGATATTTATTTTAAAAATGTCGATTATATCTTATTCATTTGGCAATTATATGATCCATGCTCCATGCTCCTTACAAACACTATGAATTGTATCGTCTACAGGCGGCGAGCGAAAGATCATTTCATATCATGAATTCGGAAGGTTCGTTGACTATATCTTAACATCTAATAATAATGTGTTTTTTAAGATTATTGAGTCGAATCCAACTGCACTTTCGTTATTACACTTTGCACAGAAGCTACTTTTTGATAACTCAATGTTGGGATAGATCCTTAACTAATCGATATATGTGATGTTGTGCCCCGCAATTAGAATTCGCCACTTCAAAAACATAGGCTATACACAACAAAGTCTCGTTCGTTTCTCTGTTCGAAACCACCTGCAAGTGAATAACAAAATAAAATGTTTTGAGATTTAAAACACAGTTGTTGAGTAAAATAGTGGGCTGGTCGAGAGTTATTGAAATAACACACAGAAATAGCGGAGACAACTGAACATAACCCAAAACCAATGTACTTTTTCCGCTTAGCGGACGGCGGAAAAGTAATCTGATAGATTAAAAATTGAAATTCTTTTTCGGAAAATATGATATACCTGTAATATTGTAAAATTTTCGAGTACACTGTTCATCATGTATCGTTCTGGTAGTCCTTTTAGTTTCTGAATGAAGTTAATCATGTATTCGCACATCGGTGACTTTTGTATACGATAAATGAATCGTGAACTTTCTAAACGGGAATATTCCGTTTCAACTTTTTCCACAACTTGTTTCCCAAATGAACACACTTTAGTTGAGCATGTTATCACTATATTCTCGTTACTTTCATATCTGTAATTATTGGAAGAATGTAATTGTAATCAAACATAACAATAATCTTAAAAGACAAAAAATTCCAGCTACATACTGGCTAGTAACGGCATAAAATGCTCCTGTTTCATCGGAAATGTTTGTATTTAAATCTGCCCAGCATTTTACCAGGTAAAATGCGTTTTGTGGACCTCTTTCGTAAAGTTCCTTTAAGCCACCAGACTTTTCCGGGAATTTATCGCTGATCTCTTTAACGTTCACCGACTTTTCGCAGTGTTAAGAATAATTGAAAAAGAAAATTGATAAGAGGTTCATATTTTAGGCAACGATCAAGGAAATCTAAGGTAAAATTACCTCCAAAAGTGGATCTGAATATGACGTTTTTCCATTGATGTGTACGAATAGATGACGATACTGCTCATAAATAAGAACCGAAGTTAGTTATGAATCAAACAACACAAATGAAGGCGTATTTTGTTTTCATATTACCGTTTCATCTCTCTGAATTTCCATAAAAGCTGAAAACTCCAAAAGCCGGAATTTACTTGTAGCAATTGTTCGGCCCTCCCATGATGCCTGCGCGGATGAATGGCCTGTGTCGATTTCACTTGATATGGCAGTAGCTGGTTTTCCAGTACCATATGGCTGCTGAGAGAATGGCTTTATGCTGAAATTTGAAATACTACGATTAGTTGGAAAATGCAGAATATCTTATATATGATAATTAACGGAACGTACTCTTGTGAAGTGCTTGGTTGTAATCCAGGCTGCCAAAATTGCTATGGATAATCAAATTATGTTTATAGCAATTATAATTATTAAATTAACATGATTTTATATCAGAGATCAGAACTCACCACTTTCAATTTTGCTTGAATTTCGCGTAATTTTCGTCTGGCTAACACTTGAATGTGTGAGCTTACTTGCTTCCTTGTCCGTGTTTTTCCCGTGCGAAGTTTTATATATCTGGCTATTAACTCATTTCGACCTGTTACAAATATAGAATTAGTCGTTGTGTTCACATGAAATTTCTTTTCAACTATTAAATAAATTATGATTTCTCAAGAAAGAAATTTTACGCACCATACATTTTACCCTCGTCTGATAATATAATTTTTCGACGTCCACATGGCGGATAAATAGCGAGAGCTTCTTGAAAACTCTGTTCAATATCCGGAGACCAAACTCCTTCGGCATCAGCGGATGACAGATCTTTGTCATCATCGCTCATATCGCCAACATCTAAATGTTTGTCAACTCCGAGTAAATCAACTGATCCCAGGGGACCAGCCGCTCCGGAGCCAACTGGTGTCCACGGAGAAGTTATGTTGGCGGTTCCAATAAAACTGTCTGCAAAAGAAACAGAATTTTTTGTTAAAAGATTTCGCAAAGGATTTTTTTCTGATCTAATCCAGAATATTTATTAGTTTATAGTCACCATCAAATAGTGGTTTAATGTTTATAAATAAACGAGAAAAATGTTTCGATATCAAAACATTTTTTTCGTATATGCCTCAAATTTCATTATGCATATATTGGAACGTTTTTGACGTGTATATTTGAATTTGAATTTGAACTATGCAAATTTTTACATATTTAAACAATTTTCAGAGTGCAACATTCATGCCAATTCTAGGAAATAAAACACTTGGAACTAGTTCAGATGGCAAGAGAAAACACGCGCGACAATACATTGAATGTATAGAAGAGGGCGCGAACAAAAGATATGAAATAAGGAGAATAGTGCTTCTGTGCGTGTATTTGATAGAAACGTCCATAATAAATCGTGTGACTCATACAGGTGTTCTGCTAGTGTATTAAACATTGAACAAAAAATAATCGATAGCTATTGATCGTTTATGATCAGAACTTTTTATAAACTATAGTATTAGTTTCACTAGCCCAAAAACCAAATCATGAAAAGCACTAAAATTTCAAACTTCACTTATCCCCTGAATATAAGCTGTACCATTTTCACAAGCAAATAATACCTTTTCGCAAATTAAGCGCTTTGTTCGGATCAACGGGATAGGGCAACTTATCTTTTCGATCCATGAGCCGGAATAAATGTTATTTTATTAATTTTATTGAACAGTTTGTTCCGTAATTTTGAAAACCAAATTTGGATTCGCATGCGAATGATCTTTATACTGCGCACAATCCAATATGTATAATGATCACTGAAGTGAGCAAATTTCATCCATTCAGATTCAAAGTAACTTATTGTGTGGTTTTTTGTTGGCAATTCTTCTCGTTAATCAATTGGTTTCGAGATCAAATTAATACACTGGAAATAAAGTGAACAAAGGCAACGCCGAAAGTTCTGGAACTGTGAAACACTATCACTGATCATTCACTTTGAAACAAAAAGAAAATATAATATATGAATGAAAAAAGAACAGTAAAATGGAACAAAAAAAAAAATATAAATATGATTAACTAGTCACAAAATCATTACACTCAGGTTATACAGCACAACATTTATTGTATAATAATCTGTCGTCTTGTCCATATTCTTCTTTCGTAGACTGTTACCAACATTCGAAATATAATTTTTTTTAATTCTCTCACATATTACTGACGATGACGTGTGTATGTAGTACACAGTGAAAAGTTTAGACATAAGTTATGGTGAGATACTACAGTAAAGAGACGAAATGTTGAAGCGAGACAATGAATGACAGAAACTAGCTATTATTGCACTGCATTAGAACTGCGATGAGCATAGAACTTGCTTAAAAATTCAATAGTCTGTAACTTGCTTGAATATATGAATATGTGTATGCACAGAAATAAAATACAATTAGTGATCTACACGCTGTTTCGAGTAAATTTTAAAATAATTCCTTGTGTATAGTGTATACAGCGTGTCCCATATAACATTCCATTCGGTGAAATGTGGCTTTCGAATTCCATCTTTCTAGTGTAGTTAGAAGAGGCTAAACTAAGATTTTTCGTCGCGCCGGAATTTTAAAATTCATTGTAGGGGGGAGAGGGGACGTATTCTTCCACCAAAAGTGTGAATTTTTTCAAACTTGAAAGGAAAACTCTAACATAATGCCAAATATCCGTCCTTTTGATGATTACGTAGTATACTACACGCCTCCTCCTACAGGATAGGCCAATCGGTAAGTTGATCGTGAAGGGGGGTAAGGGGGAGGGCATCATGAAGATTGATCTTTCTCTCATCTTTATTGAGTCCTCCTCTACAAATGAGGCCAGTTTGCAGAACATTCGAAACCGATTCGGGCCGGCCAGAGCCCAAAAAATGAGCCGCCTAGTCGATTTTTCGCCCCAGCTCTCAACATATGGCGGTTTTTCTCATAAACGAGCCCGATTTGGTATTGTTCTTCTGCCTCAATTTTGTCCCTCACATCCTTCTCTACAATTTAAAACAGTTTGAAGATATCCTAGCCTAAAGTAGCGCCGGCCAGATTCATGTTTTTGGCCGTCCAATCCATTTTAGTGCATATTTGTTTATTATTAACTAATAAAATCCTAGAAAATCCTAACACAATCATATAGATCTCTCGAAAATCCACTAAAATCTGGATTTAGGATTCGTGGAGCAGAGTTGGTGGCTTTGAAATAAGGAAGCATTATGAGAAATTATCACAATTTCAACTAAGAGCAGTAAAATCTCAGAAATTCCTGATAAAAACCTAAAAAATCTCAGAAAATCCCGAAAAAAAATCCTATAAAACCAGGGTTTGGACTCCTTAGAGTAAAGCTGGTACTTTCCCAATATAACTAGTATCTATTCCCGCTCAAAATATACCTAGATCCAAAATTTCCGATCGTTGGCAATGCTAGAAGTTAATTGTTGAAAAAAGATGAGAAGAGAAAAAAAAAGCAAATGTAGTAAGGCACCTTGTGGTGCATAAAAATGAGTATAATGAAAATTATTTAATAATGTTAAGCATGACAAATTTAAACACAAAAACATTAGATTCATTGATGAAAATTTTGTTTTGTTTCAATTCTTATTTATTATGTCTCATGACTGAAAATGTATATAAAATATACATAGACGGTAAGATTCATATATTTAACTCTGAAATATGAGTCAGTCAAACTCACTTAATTGCACATTGGCACAAAAAGTTCATATATATATATTCATTTATGTATACGTTTACACCATGGATATTACCCTTTTATATTACGCTTTTACACTTAACACGTTTTTGTACGAATTTTGAACGGCATAAAACTGTTACATTCGTGTTTTGCAATATAAGGTAGGGATCGGAATAAGATTATATTTCAACCGATTGATATCAAAAGTCTGCAAGATTGAATTTAATCAACTTGCACGGCAAATTTTACTATTGAAAGAGGAAACTCTGCGTATAGTATTCTTCTTGAAATCATCATTGAATAAAGTCGATTCATGAACCTTGATCCAATTTTTGGTGAATATTGTGATTCGTGAGCTATTCAAAAATTAATGAAATCTTATTCAATTCATTTTAACATAAATACAGAATTATTTGTAGCTATGAAATGATCAGGAAATTGCCATATGATTCATAAACGATTCCAAGTTGATTCTTACGCAAAGTATAATTTATATACTATACTGTATTCCAAATGAATCTACGCTCTGAACATTAACATCTTTTACGAATCAAAAAGGTAAAACTGGAACCAAGAAAACCGGTTCGATCCCAACAATAGGATAGAATACACCGTGTACATTTGTCGATGGTTCGCTTGTTTACATAATCCATTCAGTAAGAGCAAATGAACTACTAGATGCTGCGCCAGTGAGTATAAGTGAAATGGTTTTTTTGAAGCGCTTTTTGTATTCGAATGTGTGTTGCTATTTATATCTCAGAAATAATTTTTGAACAAGCTCACTTTTTAGTGATGACAATCGATGCAACATAAAAAACCAACATAAAATCTGAACTACTGCAGTTTTTCCAACTTATTTTGATGATTAAACTATTAACTTTAGGTATAGTCCAAAAAATTACGTCTGGGAGTGAGCGAGAAGAAAATATTCGTTCAAAAATGTCTTATGTTTCAGAATCAGTTCAATCGTTCGAAAGTGTTGCTCACATTTTGGAAAAATATATACCGGATCGATATTCTCACAGAAATCAAAACTTCAAAACTTAATTTTGACTGAAAATGGTCGCAGTTCTTGTGGCAATTACTAAGAGGACTATACTCGAATTAAGAGTTTAAAGCGTTTATACCATTCGATTAATCACGGAGGATCTCTATTTTTCTGAATCGCAAAGTTTAGCGCCGTTGTAGTTTTTATAATCGCAATTGAAGAAGAGAAAATAGGAAAACTTCCAAGAGTTAAAAATAAACTCAACGCGTGCACAGGGATATTAATGCGTCTCTGATTAAAAATAGGTTTTATTCGTTTTGAGACTGATACAAACTATGAGGTTGAAGATAATTGTTCTGATGCTGAAATTGAATAGAAAAAAATTCATCAAAATCATTAGTAGGCACAAATGATTTCATTTCGAATCCATTTATGGTTAATAGCAATGATACCGTTGCTGAAGGTAACACTTTACTTTTTATTTTTGAATAAATTGTTGTTCAGTAATCTAGATTCTATTATTATGAATCAATTCAATAAGATCGTTTGAGAAATTTCCCATGTTCATAATATCATCAGTTTGAATAAAAAAAATCGAGTAACTTTTGAATTTAACTATATGTAGTTATATATTGTTTAAATTTTTCGCGATCTTTAAATGTCATTCATTAACGATATATACTTAAAAAGTAGTTAGCATTCAATTAACCAAAACGACCACAATCATTCCTTGATTATTTTTATTTTGGGAGATATGAAATTAGCTTCGAATGGTAATAAGAGTGTCCCATCGCCGAAAAAGAAATTTTTTATATCATTAAACTTAGAATTTGATCGCAAACTAAGTCCAACTGTTCGATACACTAAGGACAACCCTGCTGTTTTGTCTCGATTCGAATTCATTCCTATTCTCAATAATAGAGAATTGCTTCGAATTGTACGGTAGGCGATACACAATAAAATTGTATTTGTGCATGAAGCGTGAGCGGGGACGCTAACACACAAAGCAATAAACTGATTCTTATATATACATGTATTGCTTCTATGAATTCACCCTATGTGCGAGATACGTGAATTAAACATGAGTCAAAATCCAAACACCGTTTATGTTTATATCAGTGACATTTCCTTTACATTTGATTCTATTATATACTTTTGATCGTTGTTTACAAAATACTTATGTGTTTGTTAATTTTATACGGAACGCCATCTTATTGAAAAATTTCAACTAACACAAATATTCATTTCATTAAATTCCAAAGAAAATATTTTCATGTTTCATTTCGAACCACTACGTTACAATAAAGGGGACCGACAGAGACGCGAATCAAAATGCACATAATAATACTCAACGATTCGAACGTTAGCGAGAAAAAAGCGAAAGAATTGGATTTTTTTTTTTTTCATTTTAAGTTGCAAATTGAACCGAAAGATTTTTAAAACTAAATGAAAGAAACTCGAAAAAAGCCTAACTATACGATTACAGTTGAAAATGAGGTTATTCAAGGCAAGTATCCTAAGAACAAGAAGTCTTGGAAATTTATTTGGGAGAATAGGATAAAACGTTAATAACTTACCCAGATTTAAAAATTTCGAAATACTCTTTATGTTTTGGCAATGCCAGTTGCGCGCACGAAAATATTTATCCAATATTTTTTCAATAAAAATGTTTTGAGATGTATGTTGTTAAATGTAATTTGTATCAGTAACCACAAAATAAATTCAATTTTGTAAATTCACTTTAGTTTTCAGCACAGAACGTGAAAATTATATTGAAAAACTGTTCAAAAGTCGAATAATACAGCGACTGTATTTGATTTGTCTATGTGCTACAGCTATCAGTTGTACTGAATACTAACCGATGAGACGAAAACAACTGCTTCTGTTGCCTGAAATCGTAAAACTATTTCATTGAATATGTGTGGAATGCGAAGAATGAAGCCCATTGCAATCTGTTAACGTATATTCAACCCGCTATTTACTATGTTTTATTTGTTGCCTTATTCGTTACATTATATATTTACTACAAACACACATCTGCACATACTCGACGTTTCTCCTCTATTTCGTGTTCTCTATAAAATTATAGTATATAAGGCAAGTGAATGATGTGCTCGAAAATGGTTGCGCATACACATATAGACGAAGATTCCGTGTAAAAAAAATTCGACTTTATAGGCAGACAGTTATTTTTTCAAATTTCATTCAGGCATTATCAATATTAACAGCAGACTGGTTCATGGTAAAATCTAAAAATCTACTGGCGATCATTGAATAGAGGTGGATCTTATTCTTCATACAGGATGAGAACAGAATCTTATTTCCTCGACAAGGGAACCAAAACATTGTAGAATATTATTTTCATTTGAACAGTCCGTTCTGTATGTCACATTTTTTTTTTATTCTAATATAATTATTATTTCGGGCATCAAGCATCAATTTAATGTTGGCACGATGTCTAAGCTAAGCATAATTTGGTGGGGTGACGGCATTTGAGCAAAATACTCACCTTACTATTCATTAGAGTTGTTCGATAGATTCAAATAAAAATAGAGTCATATTTAATTGTATTTTATTGTATATACACATGAGTTCCATAAGTTATTTTCGATTTCAACTATGTCTGATTGGATTTTAAGTTTTTGTTATTTGTAATCACAACATAAATGATTTTCTCTAGAAGAGAACTTCGATGTTCATACAAATCCAACCTATACACATACAATACACTATTCATAAGACCACTTTTTTTGCTGGCTAATTGGCTCAAAAATGAGAAAGGGTCCTTTTAGAGAATGGTTCATTGGCAGATACTTTACTGTATCTGCTACAATCAATGGAATCAATGATATACTTTTGTTTTGTGAAATGACTAAATATTTTCAGTGTTCAATTGAAACCTCAGAAATACTAATTGAAATAAGAGGGGGTTCAATTGAATTGGCTGTGAAGCGCTTGTGATATTTTCTTCTTCATTTGAATGCAAATTTATTTAAATTTTGAACTTTTTAAAATATTTGCATAATTTAGGAAAAGATTTTCCTGAGGGTCAATGTCCCAATGCAAAAAATACTATGATCACAGAAAAATATTTGATACTTCTATGATTTCAATCTAAAAAGGGCCAATTTCACCACATGCAAATCAATTTATTTAAAAACAAAATAACTTTCAATTTTTAAAATTTGAATTGATTTAATTGTTATAAATCTAGAATTTGAGATCTTCCGGAAGAATTCCGTTCTACTTCATCTGGTAAGACAGGGATTGGAAATCGGATTTTGCTCAGCAATTACACAACTCAATAGATAGGTTCGACTGAACTTCAGCAACGGTATCGATATTTCATTCATTATTTTTCTTTATTCATGAAAGTATTCTGTCTTTCTTCATAACTTCTAAACGTTTCCCAATTTTTACATTTAATTTTGTTCACGCGTTAAACTATCGTAAAATTTCCGATTTTCCAAGAAAGAGAAACAATTATTATACTTAATTTTGTGTTGGGTATTTTCATCGGATTCAATCCAACTTCCACCCAGTAGGATGCTTTAATTTCATTCTTGTTGTGCGTCGTGCAATCATCAAATACTCCGATGGAAAATCTAGCATTGTAGTACAATGGAATGCCAGATTACAACAAGCAATTACATATTCACAAAATGCAAATGCACTGAATGCCAAATCATGGCAATACACTCGATGTTTGAAGAAAAATACAGCCAATCCTACGGTTGACACAACTGATATATTGAATAAAATCTTTTTGAATTTAATCGACTTTTCTTCATCGATCAAAATAAGATGGGGCAATAGCTGTACATCGATTTCGTTTTTCATTAATTGACACAGTTTTATGACGATTAACATGTGACAAAGTGAACAAATCATGAAAACAATGAACACTTGTTCATGAAGCGCTACAAATACAAAACAAAATTCAAAAAATTAGTTAATACGTAATAAGGATTGGATGAAATCGGATTTAATCAAAACTCACTATAGTTTTCTCTATTCGATATATATGTAACGCCACACAGAGATGTCACTTCAACGATATGTAACCAAAATGCCAAATTCATGAACAATGTTCCCTTTTTATGAACAATTGGATTGTTTACATGACACAACATATGCTCATAGTAGCTCTTATAACAAATGGCTATAATAAATCTTGGTCCAACATGCAATGCAATACTTATTCGCCAAAAGTAAATGTTTGGGCTAATACCTGTTATGGCGCTTATCGACGGTATAAAGTTCCAAACCTATAGAATAAAGGAGAATAAAACTTTCAGCAATATTATAAATTTGCTCGTATTCCATTTTAAAATATACCCGACAATGAGTTTCATGAACATCGTCAAACTGGAAGACAACTGCACTCACGAAGCAAATAACTAGAGTTACTATTGGCAATGCTGCAGTTACACTACAAATTTCACGAAAGCCCAACATAAAATGAACAGTTATCTATAAGCAATTAAGAAAATTAGTTTGTTTTTAGAAATAATATCCTGTGATTAGAATTGATGGGTATTAGGTTAAAAAGCAAATGAACGTTTTTTATGCGAAATACCCTATAAAATTAAATAAATTGAGCAATGCACTACCTTTTCTGTCATTCTGTCCTTTCCTTCGATAGATTGATTCATCGAGTTTTGTGACATAATTTCAGGCTCATTTGTGTTGCTGCTCATTCTACACGATTTACTGTTGGAATTATGACAAACACGAATTTTAAATCGATTTCTTCCAAAATCGGGCTTTTATTACACGTGGGAAGCACTGATATCGAATTATATAATGAAAAAATCACAAGGAAATGTTAACGGTACGTATACAGAGATCCAAATCAAAATAAACAAAATAAAGAAATTAACAAATAATTGAGCTAATAGTCTTAAAGATTCATACTCCCATTAAACATAAAATTATGGTACAATGTAAACGATGCACTGCCTTCAAATTTTTCTGAATCTAAAAACTTACAGCAACTCCTCAATAACGAACCCCGAATGAAACTTATATAAATTGCTTATTTCAAAAAAAGTTTCAATAAAACTTTTTTGAATTAATTCCGTATATTTCTGGTTAAACCTTCATTTGATTTAAATTTCATCAGCTCAAACAAATTGAAAAGCGATGTTCAAGATTGGATTTTGCTCAATGAACACATTAAGTGCGATGTATTGGTATTTCATTTGCCGCAATTATTTAATATTTTTTGCGCAAAGCATTGCATTTTCGATTTCTCGCAATAGAATAACTTCAAATATTGCGCAAGCGTATTTCCAATAATTCATGATGCGAGATTCCTTTTTTTTTTACCAACTGTTTCAATTCATTCATTCAAAGGACTGAAAAAATATAATGTGACAGCTGTCAGAAACTAGCTTGACATGCTGAAACTTACAACCTAACCTCATCATTTTTCACAATCCGAACATGGTTTCGTTAATTGGAAGAATTATTTCAAGTTCTGTATCTAGTTCCTTATTTTTGAGGAACAATGTATTCAATGCTTGTTCAAAATTACATACCAGTGCTGTGCTACAAGATGATACTGACGAAAAGAAAAGTGGTCCAAGGGGATTCTTAAGATACAATAAAAAGGTTTATCCACCGCAGACAGAAAATGAAAAACCTAGACATGCGGTAATTAAATTAATACCCAATCAGAGACTTTTCTTAAATTTTGATATTAATTTTTGATATGCTTGCAGTTTGTTTGTCACCAGAAAGAAAACATCAAATACAGTCCTAAGAAGATGTGGTATATTGCCAGTATGGTAAGAGGATTGTCTGTTGATGAAGCTATTCGTCAGTTAAAATTTTGTGTGAAAGGCGGCTCAACACATGTTTTAGAAACGATTAAAGAAGCACAAGAGTTAGCAGTTCGTGAACATAATGTTGAATTCAAAAGTAATTTGTGGGTCGGTGAGTATTTGAGATCGCAGTTTTTTCATTCAGCAATGCCCAACTAAACTTATCATTTATTATTTTCTGATAGCTGAATCATTCTGTGGAAAAGGAATAGTCATCAAAGGAATTCGAAGACATGCAAAAATGAGAGCAGGTCGAGTTGAATACAAATACTGCCATTACTTTGTGCGTTTAGAGGAAGGACCACCACCAAAAGACTATTATGGAAAAATGGTAACGCCGGAACAGCAGCTAGAGGATTGGTTGGCAAAAAAACGTATTCGAAGAATAACTAACTCATTGTAAATTCAAATTATAATATTTATTGGTAAAATAAATCATTATAAACTACTGACATGATTTCTCAGAATTGAGCTAGACAAATTTTCTTGAGTATCTTCTAATTGAACGTGACTTAAATGAATGCTGTTTGCTTTGCCATTTATTATTGCTCTTTCCATTTCTATTGGCAATATGATATTGAATATTTTCGAAGCAGTCGAAAGTCTTTGAACGCCTTTGTCCTTCCGCTCTGTTCGAGTTCTCTTTGCACTAAATGTTTTACTTTCTTCTACGTTGACTGAACAACCAAATTTTGAAGAATGCAATGCTAAAATATGTTGCTTCAGTTTCTGTTTTGTACTAAGCTCTTGGGCGCAAAGATCGACCGGACAGATAAAAGTTCGGTTTTCATGTTTTGACTTAAAATGTGTCAAAGCACTGTTACGATGAAAAAAGTATTTCGGACAATCCTCAAATGTACAGTGATAAACATATCGTTCTTTAACCTCAGTGTGTGTTAATTTGTGATGCTTCAGTCCTCGTTTTGAATGAAGAACTTTTCCACAAATATCACATTCGTTTTTACTGTTTGAATGTTCCTTTTGTCTATGATCCACTAATGTTGACCACTTCTCGAATTTCGCATCGCATAGATTACACTGTCGCATGTCATGAGTTTTTTCGTGACGTTTCAAATGTCCCAATTGAAGGAAACCTTTTTCGCATTTTGAACATTTGTAATTGTAGTTCCCAGTGTGCAAAAACATATGCTGCCGGAGCTTAGTTTTCCGCCAAAATTGTTGAGAACATATGTCACATTCGAACTGATAACACCTTTCTTTATGTATTTTATTTATGTGGGCCTTCACTTTAGATTCTGAATTAAAATATGCAGCACAATCTTCAAATTCACATTGAATTATATCATTTGATTGTTTATGGAAGATGCGTCTGTGTCGTTGTAAATGTGCATTGTTTACGTATGATTTTGAACAATCTATTTCAGGGCATTTAAATTTTTTCACTTGGCTGTGCGTATACTCATGAGAATCAAGTTGATCTTTCCTTTTGAAGTGTAGCTCACAAGAAGAAAAAGAACAGGTATATTTGAATCGTCCAATGTTTGCTAATTGCAATTCTTCCAATTGCAACAGCTTTCTATTTTTGGATTTCCTAATGAGAATGAAATCAATATTGAATCTTTGTTTAGATAATTTATCGAATCATAATTAAACTTACATGGCAACCAATTTATGGAATATTTTAATCAGAAATACATCAACGAACACCACATCATGCTTCAGTCTATTCCGTTTCGTAGCCACTGTCAAAGGCACATGGTTTTATTTGTACATTAACACGAAATGTTATAGTTCAATATTCTTTCGCTAGATGATACTAGTGAATCTGCTCAGTGTTTAGAAATTTGAATGTTTGTTTTATTTCTTTTTTCTTCAAATTTGAATTTTTGAAGCTTCAAGAAAAACTCAGTAAACGGGAAATACAATCTTGTAACGAATGAGTGTTCCACATCAAATATACATATAAGTCGGTAGAAGTATTGAACTTGAAAGGCTTCTTTAGCAGAGAAAAATATAAAATTACATGAGCTTCAAACAGTTGGGCATCGAATTCCCTTTCCATAATATTTTTGACTTACATATTGAATATATCAAATGATTTCCAGTTGAATCAATGTCAATGTATGGACTTTAACTGCATTCATCGTACAGAAACTTTTTTCATTGTTGTATATCATAATTTTGCGAACGTTTGTTTCGATTTTCATTCAAATCGTTCTCTTTATATAGAAACAACTCGAAGCAGACACTAACGCAATATCTTACTGCTATTTTTTTTATCTATCCAAACGTATTTTTTATCATCGTTAATTTTTTCATTTGTTTAAAGTTTGATAAAGAAAAGACAACCGATAAAAACTTTGAATGCAGATGACAATTTGAAAAATCGAGATACAAAAGCAGTGTAAAGTGTGTGTCTTCGGATACACTACTGTTCTTCTCATCAAAGTGTCAGAGCTCTCAGTTCAATCGGAACTATGATATTAACATCGGAGGCAATAAACTCAACATCTAACTCAGGAGAAATGCTCTCTTGGAACAAATTGAACGTCTATGTAAGAGATAAGAAAAACAAAAATTCCTTGAAGCGCATAATAAACAACGCCAGTGGGACAATCCAAAGAGGAATGCTAACTGCGGTTATGGGTTTAAGGTGAGATGAATTTATAATTATTCATAATTCATATAGTAAAATGTTTAAAGCTATCCAAAAAAATTATTTGAAATTTCTTGTCACTACAAGTGCCATTGCATTGATTTACCTATTACGTATTACCTATTACCTTATACCAACCAAATTCTTTTGAATGTGTTGGTAAAGTAATGAGTGTATGTCTATATAGTATAAGTATAATTCTATATTACATAGCATGTTCAGAGAGACCCTGCCATACATCAGTTTACAATATACAATTATTACTTTATCAACATATTCAAAAGTAGCAGGTAAATCAATGCAATGCCTCTATGATGAAAACGATTTCCGAATTAAGTTTTTGAGAGCATATAACTTATAAAAAATGTGGATTTTAGTGGATCCGGGAAGAGCACGTTCATGTCGGCTTTGGCATACCGTAACATGCGTAAGTGATCAATGCGTAGTGGTCAATTGTACAAAGATTAAGTTATTTGAACTACCCAACAGCTGGTACGACAGTGAAAGGCAATATTTTGGTAGATAATTGTCCGATCGGATCGTTCATGCATCGTTCAAGTGGTTTTATCCATCAAGATGACTTGTTCGATGGCGCGTTAACTGTTTGGGAGCATTTAAATTTTATCGTAAGTAAAATGAGATAAAATAACAACTCAAAAGCTGTAATAATTATTTTTATCGGAAAAGGCGAATTTAAAATTAGATAGGCGCATGAGACGTCAAGAAAAGGCTGCTCTTGTGAATGAAACATTAGCAAAAGTCGGTTTACTGCAATCTAGGAACACTTTTATCGGTGATACCACTAAAGGTAAAACCTTATCCGGAGGCGAGAAAAAAAGATTATCGCTTGCAGTGGAGCTCCTGCACACAACAAATCCAAAATTGATGTTTTGCGATGAACCAACGACTGGACTTGGTAAAAAAAAATTTTTTTGTTTTTCAGCAAAGCTTGTTTGCATAATACAATATCGTCAAATCCATCAGATGCTTACAGTGCACAACAGCTCATCAAAATTTTGCTACGTCTCACTAAACAAGGAACAACAATTATGTGTACAATTCATCAACCATCCAGTCAGATCTTCGATATGTTCCATACTGTTTTATTGTTGACCGAGGGTCGAATATGTTTTAATGGGAGACCATCTGGAGCTATATCATTTTTCTCGCGGTGGGAATTATTGAAAATATTCAACTTTACAATGAATTTTTTATTTGTGATATTTTTCCCAAATCAAGGAACGGATATTGGTGTCCTCCATCTTATAACCCTGCGGATTTCCTAATCAGTGTGCTAGCTAATAGGGAAGAGGATAAATATAATAATCGGAGCTTGACTAACGGACTTTGCGATGATTATGAAAATTCAAATAGTGAACAATCGTTTAAGGCTTCTGATCATGTCAATTTTATCGAGGACAATCGAAACGAGGCTTCGAAACCATACTGGATATTCACAGTTTTCTACTTGATTCACCGAAATATACTTATCATCATACGAGATCCAACGGTTCAGAAGCTTCGAATTTTTCAGAAAATTGTGTGTTTTCAAATATAGAAAATATGCTAACAGAGCTATTTTAATTAGCTTTTTTCTTGGCTTTTAGGCGATTTCCATCATGGCTGGGCTATGTTTTTTTGGAACTATTGATTTAACGCAATATGGAATTCAATCAGTTCAGGGAGTTTTATTTATTCTCATATCAGAGAATACATTCACGCCTATGTACTCTGCATTGTCAATTTTTCCGCAAAGATATCCTATTTTCATGCGTGAGCGACAAGCTGGTCTCTATAACACATTTCAATATTTTATTACGAGTGTTCTAGCGTTGGTAAGTTTGGCTCAGACATATAATTTTTTTTGTCATAATTTTCTTCCACTTTCATACTATTCACGAGTATATTATGTTCATGTGACTATTTATTCCATTCCAAGCATATGGTCCCGTGGCCAAATTGGATAAGGCGCTTGACTACGGATCAAGAGATTGTCGGTTCGAGTCCGATCGGGATCGAATTTTTTCTTTTCGAATAGACTTGAAAAAATTGGTAGATAGTCAGATACGTGGGATATGGGATGATAGTTTTGCTCTAAATAACCAAAAAAATAAAAAAAAATTGAAAAAATACGATCCCGATCGGACTCGAACCGACAATCTCTTGATCCGTAGTCAAGCGCCTTATCCAATTTGGCCACGGGACCTGTTGAAAAAGTTTATTCAGGAAATCAGATGAACGGAATTTAATCTCTGATTGAATCTAATACCGATCATATTCTCATTACATGATATTTTTTCAGATTCCTGGGCTAATATTGGAACCATTAATATTTACGATGATTTGTTATTGGCTTGCTGGTTTGAGAGCAACTTCTTATGCATTTTTCATGACTGCACTAATAATAATTTTAGTTATGAATATAGCCACGGCGTGTGGTAAGAAATGAATACATTCATATATTGAAAATAATTTCTGGATTGGAATTGAAAACTTTTTTATGTGTTTCAAAAATAGGTTGTTTTTTCTCAATTCTATTCGAGTCTGTTGATGTTGCAATTGCTTTTTTAGTTCCATTTGATGTGTCTTTGATGATAACTTCAGGTGTGTTCATTCGATTGAAGTACGTATAATTAATATACATAAGAAGATGCACATAACAAAATGAAATGACCTATTCATTTTCATTAAATATTCAAATGTAGTTCAATCCCATTTGTGCTGTCATGGTTAAAATATTTATCCTGGCTAAAGTATGCTAATGAAGCAATGACTATTGTTCAATGGGAAGGTGTCAAGAATATAAGTAGGTTATGTTTTATATTAAGAAAAATAAAATCATTGGATAGTTTTCTTGCAGGTTGTGTTAATGAAGACTCTCGATTGCCATGTTTACGGACAGATGAAGACATCTTTGATCAGTATAGCTTTTTGGAAAGCAATTTAAGCATCGATTTCTATGCTTTGATAACGTTATATTTGGCGTTCAACATATTATCTTTTGCAATTCTTTGGACACGATCAAGAAGATTATTATGAAATTATAATTTAAATTGACTTAGACGCATCCAAAGTCTTTACAAAATATGATTTCGTTTATAGATTAGCATTTCATTTCTTCGATAAAATGTCTTTGATCAAATTATAAATAAATTCCAAAATGATTTTCCGATCATCACCTCCATTCCTCAACAAAAATCTAAACAGTCTCAAGATGTCTCATGGTCAAATTGGATAAGGTACTTGACTACGGATCAAGAGATTCTCGATTCGAGTCCGATCGGGATCGCATTTTTGTCGATTTTTTGCTGTTTCCCATAAAGCAAAATAATAAACAGACATTAAAGATATGTTTGAATCTAATTTCCAAAAAAGAAAAAAAAAACGAATCCCGATCGGACTCGAACCGACAATCTCTTGATCCGTAGTCAAGCGCCTTATCCAATTTGGCCACGGGACCTCAAAAGGATTAATAATCGACTCCGAAGGCTTCACACATGATCGGATGTTGATGAAACCTGGATCAAATTGAACAAATTCTTTTCAGTTCCAGAATTTGATACTGAACGAAAATACATCTCCTATTCTATGCATACATAAAAAATTGAAATGCTGTTCGTTTGTCGTCTCTATAGAAGCGCGGATGGATTGATAGAATTTCATTAATCTTTTTCGAGTGTGTCTCTTATGATGTGTGGAAGATTTTTAGCATAGTCACATTATTAAGGGCCAGTTCACAGTTGGAAAAAAAATAAAAATAATGGACCTTTTTAATAAGTGCAAAGTTTGCACTGCAAACGTTCTCTCTCACCAAAAAATAATGATTTGCATCATTATTAGGTTTTTTGGCATTTTGTCTTCTTCAGTTCACAGTTTTTTTGAACTGTGAACTGAAAAAGAAAATTTTTTTTTTGTCATTTTCTAAAATCTTGAAAAAAATGCCAAACATTGTTTTTCGGCTTATTCGAAAAATTTCTCGACGTATAAACATGGATTGAAAATGCAGAATAATGGTAAAATCGAAATTTTCATGCACGTTAAGTTGACCGTATAACTATGCCATTTTGTTTGGTTCACATATACGATATTGAATGCAAAATAATACGTTTGGCATTATTTTTAGGTCTCTTTGAACTGTGAACTGAAGAGAAACAAAAAGAAAATATTTTTTTGCATTAAATGAAATAATTTGATGTGTAGAAAACTTTCAAGAAAAACTTATATCCTGAATGTTTGATTGAGATATTTGTGCTAAATGGTTGAAAATGGTTGAAGCTGAAACCCATTGCATCCCGATGTGTTATCGCGTATGCAAAAAATTTCAGCATTAACTACCACAAATGGGGCAGCAAAGGCATATAACCATTTCATTTTGATGTTTATTTTTCCTTAAAATGCTCAGATAATCACCAAATATAGAAAAAATATTATTTGTTAAATCAAAAACCCACAAAATGAGAAGAAAACAACATAAAATCAATCACACGACATGGTTCTTCGATGAATTCCAAATGATTTATGAAGAAAAAATTATATTCAATTTTCGACACATCGAACGATTCCCTTGGATAAAAGTCTTTGATATTAACGACTGTTTCATGTGAAAACTGAATACACAACATTCTTCCTTTTTTTTTTTTTTTTTAATTCATTATTAACTTTGTTCCATATATTTTTCAAAATGGCAAAGTAGCAGCTACTAGTAGAAATCCTCCACAAAAACGAATAATAATATCATTTGACAGATCGAATGGAATCAAACAAAAAAGGGCGGTTACGACAGGAAAATGTATGC
>GL502328.1:99472-120945 GCA_000149185.1 Mayetiola destructor
ATCCTCGTGAATTCGGTACGATCGAATTCTGTACATACTTGTTTTTCTCTCATTTTGAAATTTTTTTTTTTTTTTTTTCGCCAATCGACCGGAAATTGTCAGAAACGCGTAGAAACACGAAAATTTCGAAAAAAAAATTACCCAAGGGTCCCCCATTGGAAAAAATTTTTGATTTTTTTTTTGAAATTTTTTTTTCAATTCTTGTTTCCAATTATACTATTTATAATACCGCACATCAAGCACTACTACCGAGTTTAGCTTGGCAGTGTATTCTAATCCTGTGCCATTCAATTGATGACAGCGAAGAAACGAAAAACGCTCACGCGAATAATGACAAGTGTCAATAAATGTCACGGTGCATCAAATTCATTGAATTCAATTTGGATATAGCCGTTGAATTTTAGAAATCGAATCCGAAAATCTCAATTCGGTACATAGCAGCCGATCTTGGTTACACGATATATGACCCGAGTTCGGTACTGTACCAGGCAATTCGATACAGATAGTCACGCTATTTAATAACCTTCTATTGTTATATGTATTCTCTATATGTTTCTATTTTAATTTTTTTCTATGCTTCCATTTGCATTTTTCTCCATGCTGTCGTTTTCTCGAAAAATTTATTCCCATCCCTTGCGAAAATAAATCGTCTGCTCATCCAGTCGACTACCAATCGTCTGAGCAGTCGACTTATTTAGACAATAATATTTATATATTTATATCGTAGTTTTTTCTTTTTATTTATTGAGATTTTCGTGTAGTTTCATATATTTATTTGGTTTTAAGTTTTATTTCAACATTTATACACTTTTTTGAAAAACATTCGAAAAAAATATTATATTAGATATTATTATTGGATATTTATTAAAAATATTATATTATTATTATTGTATTATTACTTATTTTAGTTTTTTGTTATACATTGCATATTATTTTGTTTTCGGTTTTTTTTTGAGTATATCTCAAAAAAGTGTATAAATGTTGAAATAAAACTTAAAACCAAATAAATCGTAGTTTTATTGAGGAAAAATTTGAACTTTCTGGGAAAAATTTTGGGATTTTTCGGACTCTTTTTTGTATTTTTTCGGACTTTTTGGGTATTTTTTCGGATCATTTAGGTGTTTTTTGGACCATTTTGTATATTCTCTCAGAGACCTCTTCTCTTCTCTGACCGAATCTGTGCCACCCGTTATTTATGCTTTTCTTAAATTTGATTTTTATTTAGTTTTACGAGCATCGTTTTCATAAGTTCTAATTCCCATTTTTCATTTGACTTGCAAACTATTCTGGTTCGATTGTTAGTAAATCATTCTCTCTTTTGTGGTAAATTACCGTTTGGAAAATGTTTATTAAGACGAATTGAAATTTTCTTTACATACGCAGGCCAACACCTGAAATTAATTTCTTCATCAACTCCTAATTTAACGAACCATTCATATAATTTAAAATAGCTATTTGGTATCAATTATCTGAACTCTTTGGTATCATTTAGCTCCCGAACATTTTTCCGCGGATCTTTTCTACATGACATTTTCACTCTAAAACCTTCAGTTGACAAAAATTTGGTCATCATGAGTTCACATCTGACAATTTTATTTATTTTGTTAAAATAAGTTCATAGCTGACAAAATTTTTGTGAATGACAGAATTCTATTTTTGTAGAATTTTTTCGATGAAGATATTTATTAAAAATTACTGAAAAGACCACGCTTATACAGCCACTAAGATGAATGGAATGACAGATATGGCGGCGAGCCGAAGTGCGCTTAGGCAAAAGTTTATAAATCGAATCGAAACCGATCGCAAGAATGTTTTAGAGAGTAAAGAGGAGATTATATTCAGCAAAAAGTAAGAACGATAGAGATGGTTTCAAATTAAAAAAATAAACATCGTCTGAGTCGTGGAACAACGCGCGCTCCAGAATATTCGATTGAATGTAAATTTTGTTCATGCTCTCTCTTTCAGTTAATGCAAACGTATACGAATAAATGTCACCAATCGAAGCAAATCTCAATTTAACTGAAACATTTCCTCATTCAAATATAATCATTTGTATTTTGTATCATCTCCCATTAAACCGTATGTGTATTTTATTATTTTTAAGGTTTCTTGACAAATTTATGTAATTATTTCTAGTCAATGGGAGAAGCTTTCTAGCAAGACAGTTAAATTAATTTTGAAAATTTAGAATATTAAAAAAAAAACGATCCCGATCGGACTCGAACCGACAATCTCTTGATCCGTAGTCAAGCGCCTTATCCAATTTGGCCACGGGACCTTGGTATGTGTTTCGCCTATATAGCCTGATGAGTAATCCTAGGAAATGATTTTTCCTGTTCTTCCATTTATGGGCTCGAAAATGAATTTCCTTATTTTCCATGATAATATATAAATGTTATTTAGGAAATCTGCAATTTATATGTATTGTTTCAGATCACTTTGAATTAATTTCGATTGTGATGTCATTGAACGTTCTAAGACTTCGCAAGACGGCGTTTTGCGTTCAAGTCAGAATGACAGCTAAATGTCAAAACTAAATTCACATCATTTCTTATTATCAAAACAAAGAATACGTCTTTTTGTCGGAAATAAATATTTAAGAGTGATTTTTGTCTATATGTTTCAACTTTAAGTTTATTATGTGCATTGAATCGAATGATAAAATTGCTCAACATTTGTGAATTGAAACTTTTAATTGAATGAAATTTAAAATTTAAAAATGAGGTGAGCTGATTATCAATCAGCATTATTCTACAATAACATAGGATTTTTTTATATAGGATTTTTTTCTCTTCTAGACCATGAATAATCGTCCACGATGCAGAGATTGGAGTCCACTAGCAACGCAACAGCTTCGACTTCGGAATCTAATTCAAATTTCGGGTCATAATATCGTCGCAGTTGCGAATACATCCATTTATTTCACATTACATTTAACTTTGATGTCAGCACCATTTTTCACAAGTGAACGTCTTGAATCATTTCGTAATGCAATATGGGCGGAAATTAATTGTCAAAGTATCCAAAAATCAACATCACAATTCGTTGTGGTACGCGTTTGGCAAACGAATCAGCATCATTGTAGTGAACGTTCATCATCCGAACAAATAGAGGCAACACCTTCGACTGTAGTGAAACATGATTCCGCCGATTGCTTGACATCTAAAATAGAGAAGCTGAATAATAACAAAGATAAAATCTTATTTGTATGGGGTGTTTATTTTTCAGGCTTAGTGCCCATCAGTAAACGTTCCGATGTTAAATATAAAGACAATACTTTGGTATTTTATATACATGGTGGTTTTTTCACATCAGCTGAATTTCTACTTCCCGAAAGTGTACCTTCACAGTATGAGTACTATTATCAAACGAAAAATGGGCCATCGTATGGTTCATCCCTTTTCAACAATACTTCAACAAAATTTAACAGCATAAATATCGATAGAAACCACGACGATTCATTGTTTTATAAAATTCCTTACGATAATTATGAAGATAAAGATGAAATTTTTGTACAAGGAATCCGAATGCCACCGAAAATGAGCATATCACGAAAAAGCTATGTAACAGGACGTTTGTCTCCGTCATCAGATGTTATTGCGAGCTGTTCACATAAAAGTGATAACACTAATAAATTAATCGATCAAAATACATGTAAAGAAAGCACATCAAACGACCACACAATTCTAAAAGTTCGATACATGCATAAGGATTTCTATAGATGGGAAATACGAAAAAGCTATAATGTGAAGAAACTATTAATTCTTCAAGAAAAACAACGAGATATTCGTCGTGAATTGATGAGCGCCAATGAAGTTATGGAAAAAATTTGTATGAAAAGTGCTTCATGTCTAAATCTAGACTTAATAGCAAATAAAGGAATGATTCATCGCCCGAAAGGGAATCCATCTATTGGTAAGACTTTGAACCGACTTTTATCACCACAGCCGGAATTACCGAGACCAGAGGACCTATTGAAAGCCCAGGATCTACGAAGACGAATCGAAACCGCAAAGTTTCGATGCCGCTTTTTAACAATGGAGAGAGACCGATATAAAGTAACTTTACGCAAATTGCATGCCAAAAGCGCAAAACTAAATGATGAGAATATTGAAAAAGAGTCGTGGCTTATGGATGATTATCGTGAACTGAGCCGAAGTCGGGATATGGCTATTGAACAAAAGTCTCTTTACTTAAACAAATATAAAATTTTTGAGAATGTTCGAGAAGCTCTTGTGCATAGACAGCATCAGCTTCTAAAGCAAATAAAAGATATTTATATTATAAAAAGCTGTGATCTAACGGACTTAATGGAAATCAATGGGATCTGTTTGCCAAATACTGATGCTTTACGTATCCATTTCAATTCCAACTCGCCTAATTCTTCGAATGCCGCCTCAAATTTATCTGTAGCTATGTGTTACGTTGCGCATGTTGTTGTATTATGCTCTTCAGTTTTGAACATTCCTTTAAGGTGAGCTCAAAAACAGCATTTAATTTTTCAAGATGTTCTGATTTGCGAATTTTTTTCATTGGATAGAAACAAGATCATCTATCAGGGTTCCGCATCAAAAATACGTGACGATATAAAAGTATTATCCGCACACGATAGAGAGTGAGTTGTAATTAGGTTTTTTTCCGAATTTCACATACTAATTTAATGCATATATTTCAGATTTCCGTTATTTTGTCGTTATATCCCACCAAGCGATTCGTTACTGTATGCAGCATTCTTGCTTAACCAGAATATTTCACAAATAAAATTTATGCTGAATATACATATTAATCGAGAGGATTTACGAGCCACGTTACCAAATATCCTAGCCATTCTTTCAGTGGGTGAACAGTCAAATCACTATCAGACATCTAATGCGATTCAAGAATCAATCAGTTCATCACACCTAGCGATAGAGTCTATCGACCAACCAATGTCATCTATTTCAGAAACATCGATCGATATGATTATTTCAATACCAGCGAAAAAAAATTACTCATTTGGCGAAGGAAATATCATCAGCAGAAATTATCTAGGGTAAATAACATCTTTTCAAAATGGTTCACTACTCTAATGATCCGATTGTCAATACAGTTTTCAAGAATATATTTAGAAGCACATATCTTTCCCTTTACAATTCCCCGCTTTAGACGAGATGAACCTTCCAGGACGAAACGAAGTTTTTCTAATGATAATGTAGCATCAAGTGAACAAAAATCAAACACTACCCTGAGATTAAATACGAGAAAAAAATACAAATCGGAACCCATTCTATCAACAAGATTATTTTCTTAAAAATGGAATGAGGAATAAATTTACGATTCGATTTTATGCATGATTGGGTGAAACGAATGCATTTTTTGTAAAATTCTCTGTTGATAAAAAAAGCAATTCATTTCGGACCGGATGAATGACCCAAATGGTGAGTCGTCAGAAAAACAAAACGAAATCAAAAGGCAAGTAAATGAAATATCCTATAGAAAAAACGCTCGTGAAAATGAGCAACAATATTCAATGCCCACCTTATCATTACAAATATAATGAGTGGCACCGATACCTGCATACTTCATCACACATACTACTGGCGCCATTTTGACATTTCGCTTTGACATTTATTGGTTAAACTTCACATTGGTTAAACATTGGTCAATCCAAATCAATTGAATGAAAAACTTATTTTAAACGTCAGTACAATAAAAAGAAATTCTTGAAAGTGTCCAAAAAATCATTGAAATACGAAATATACTAATTTAATGGTAAAATAACTTTTTTTATTTTCAATCGCAAAGATCATCTATTTATTATCATATCTGTAATTCGTATACTATTAGATGATTGTATCACAACATTATTAAAAGTTAACAGCGAATGAGTGTGTGTTATTATTTTGAATTAAAAAATATCAAATAAATCCATATCGAGAGCCAATGAAAGGTCTATATAGATGTGGGCCAACGCATTTCCTATATTTTATTTTATTTTTCATTACGAATATTCTCCTGATGAAGCGTTCTAACCAAAATTCAACCGAAAATATTCATTCTTCTAAATTCTTCAGCTTTCCATCTTCTCTCCGGTTATGTCAATTGGTTTGAATCAGATCGAATTGCTCAAACTCATTTTTACAATTCAAATTTGTTACAGCAATAAATATATGATGTAAACGATTCAAATGCCGTAATGGTCGCGATTGTTATTCTTGTTTCATTTTTCACTTACCGTTTGTCTTTTTCAAGGCCGATAATATGCTATCCGCTTTCTTACCGCTGATGTACATTAGAATCTTATAAAGAATCTCTCTAAATATCGCCAGTGAAAATTTCAACTTATTTGGTATTGGTCTCACGTCTTCCGATTGCTTTAGAGTTTCCGGAATATAAAAGGAGAATTGAGCCTTCTATTGTAGGTAACTAAGAAGAATACTTCACATTTTGTTCGTATCGTTTCGTCTTATTTTTCATACAAATAAAAAGTGACAAGATTTTCAAAGTCAACTAAAGTAAAATAATCCAATTAACCCGATTTTTTATTTTCGGAACTTTGAAAGTATCAGGAGATTCTCCATTCCTGAGGAGAAGTCAAATTTTCACCACTGATATTTTGAAAGATTCTTCATCGATCAAGACTAGGACGATTTTGGATCTTTCGTTACTCGGAGACACCCTAATGTACATATTGCCTTTAACATTTCGAAACCAAACATCCTTAACGTTTTTTCCGCCAACAAGAATATTGCTCGAAGTTCCTTTATCAAAACTAATTCTTTCAAATTGATACTCAATTCTACTAACCCATGAGGAGAAATACGTTTTTCTGGAAATTTTTATTCCTAATAATGAACATCATTTTGAGTAATGATTTATTGATAATCAAATGTTACTTATTCATCTAAAAATTGAAATGGTTATGATTTTCACCTTTTTCATGCAATATATTCCGTATTCTCTCATATGAGGAATGATAATAATGAAGAGATAATTTTTGTGCTTATCGAATTGTAAGTAACTTTTACCTTCCTTTAAATAAATTTCTAGAGGATGAACAAAATCGATTTGACAGTTGTTGAAAATCTAAGCAATCAATCCAATCGACAGTCTTGAAAAAATCAAATTCACGCATCAACAACGATGGTAAATTTCGAAATAATTTTCATTAAAATTGAAAATTTAAGTATATGATATATCGAGCAATAAGTGAGTCCACATATATCTGATACGTCAAAATAATTATTTGCTTTTATTTTTTCACGCGCAATTCCGTTCCATCATTCTCTCTTAAAATTAAAAATAAATAATTATTCGGAAAAAAATTTGATATCTTTCACAATATCGAAGGATTCTCTATCAAACCATTTTATTTGACGTGACAAATATATAACAATTTAATTATGAAAAAAAAATTGAAAATTCAACAATAATATGCCCACCATACTTTCAAATTATAATCGGAATAATGTTTAAAATACCATGCACAGTTAATGAAAATTCAGTCGTCCCGGGACAAGTCTTTATGTACTATTCGAAATGAGATTATTTTCTTTCATTATTCCGAAGCCACGCAGCCTGTGGATTTCTATGATAGAGTCAGACAAGGCTTCACCAAAGAGGTGAGAGCCGATAGTGATGCTCCTGTACATGCGGTGAAAAATTCTCGAGATGGAATTGAAAATGGTTTTGCGTGGCTTGGGACACATATAAATCAAACTGGCAGAGAAGTGCATACATAAATACTTGTTCAGCCCTCTCCTTAATTTGAGAAAAATTTAAAATAAAAATATTTTCAACTTCCAACTGAATATTAAAACTCTATTTTCAAAACTAATTGATTATTGCTTTTGATTTGCTATCCAAGTTTCTAGATTTCAAATGAAAGGTATTTCATACGTTGAATATTTAAAATATGGGAAATTCGAGTACTAAATTAGCAGAAAAGTGTTCTTTGCTATCGAAAGATGAGGTTCCGGTAGTAGCGAGCTCATTCAAACTCGTGAGCAAGAACTCTGAACGAATTAAAGAAGATGATTTAATGGTAAATATTGAATAAAATATTTCACTACAGATATACAGCAAAATAATTTACATATTATTCGATTAATTTCTTTATTAAGAAATTTTGGGGAACTCAAATGGATCCACGTTTAGTGCAATACATAACAATTTTTTATTTGGACCCTCCACCAATCGAACAAACATCGTAGAATTTCAAAGGTTTGCTGAATTGTATGTATATTCAGTACGCGGAACATACGATGAACGGATCAGTGTGCTTTTAGCCAGTATTGGACAATCTGACACAGATGTAGCTGAGATTGCATATCCATTAATCAAAGAGGTAGTTTATTCATTTTGAAAATCAATTAATTTTAAAAGCCCATTAGTAAATATATTTAATAAAATTTCAGTACGTTGAGGCTGTAGTGAGTAGTTACATGCGTGCTTTGCGCTTGGAAGGTAGTTTCCAGTATAAATCCTGGGAAAATAAAGGATTTCGTATTGTGAAAGAGTGTATACAGAAGCTGGCAGAATGTTTAGCTTCAGAAATAGTACAGCAAGACACTCAAAAAGTAACTCGTGTTGATGCTGTTCGATGGCTTCAGCATACGCCCACATTTGTCAAAATGTTGGAATATGTTTTCATACATTTATACAACTATAGGCCAACAACTAAAAATCCCCAAGAAGAAGCAATGTCCATCCGACGCAAGAGTATAGTTGCTGAAAGTAATAAATTACTGCCATTTTGCGAAGGTGATCGATTGAAAGCATGGAGATTTGTACATTCAATACTCATACATTTCATTGTTAAGCAGGGCTACAATATGTACCAGACTATCCAGCATTCACAGATATCTCTCAAATGTTATTCATAAATTCAAATTTGCCCATGGACTATAGTTCGAAATGGAAATTTTTGTTTTCGTCCCAAATTCATGGCGAAAGTTTTTCAACGCTCATGGGAAGAATCGTTGATCAAGGACCTAGTGTTATAATTATTGAAGATACGAATGGTGCTGTATTTGGTGGTTTCGCACCTCAGTCATGGTCACATAGCCCGCAGTTCGTTGGTGAGCTAATTGATTTCTTACAACACACTCACTAATTTTTTTTAATTCGTTTGGCTCAATAAATAAAACAGGAAATGACTCCGCATTCTTGTTCACATTGAGACCGAAAATGAGATGTTTCTCAGCCTCAGGCTACAATGATCACTATCAATATTTGAATCTTCATCAGCAAACAATGCCAAATGGACTGGTATGTTTATGTTCTCCATTATTCGAAATATCAATTTTTAAATATCGTGGACATCCGTGTGCTTGGCATTTGCATATGTTTTTAGGACGTATATGCCAAAGATATGCATAGAACTATTGGTGTGTGCACTAAGTTGACACGGCAAATAATTATGGAGAATCATTCATCTGTCAATGGGAGAATATAGAGTGTTACCCGATTCGAGGGGAATTTCTCCTCAAAATCAGCGAAACATCAAATTTTTCCTATAAGTCGATTAACAATCGCGGCTAGCCAACCAGGTATTTGTAGTATTTGGAACTATTTTGAAATTTTGATTTGTCTCTGTCACCAAAACATTTGTAAAATAGTTCTGAATAATTTCGCAAATATTTTACAGTTGGTGAACCGCATACATTCATACAATTTATACAAAATAAATCACATTTCTCTGATTTTGAGGGAAAATTCCTCTCAAATTGGGTTAGGCTCAATAATCTCCCATTGACAGATGAATAATTCTCTATAAATATTTGCCGTGTATGTATACGTGTTTCCAGTGGCGATATGCACATGACAGGCACACGCTTCATGCATATGCTTGAGATCTAAGTATGCATGAATGATGAATATGTCCATTCACTGGAAATATATGTTCTACTATGTATTTAGGGGATGGGGGGTCAATTTAATTACTGGGGCCTTTGGTTAGACTGCGAATATGGGCGTGGAGAGTGTTCAGAATCGTGCACAACGTTTAAGAATTATACACAACTTTCCATGAATAAAAATTTTGAAATCAGAAATATTGAAGTTTGGGCCGTTGGTGAGAAACCAATCAAAGAAGATGTAAGTTCATATGAAGTTCTTCACTTTCAGCTTTGATTTTTGCTTTCTTTCAATTCTCATAGGATGAAATGGGTAATGGTAGCTCCATTCTAGATGGAAATGTTGAAGAAAAAGCCATTCTGGAACTGGCAGGTCGTGGCAGATATTCTGAAGGCTATCGAGATAAGCCAAGCGATCTTGAGTTTCAGGACTAGCTTACCATTTGAAAATCGTTTATTTGGAATGCGCACCTTTCGAAGTGTGAACTTCATCTTTTCTAATTTTCACCAAATAATATTTGTCAAGTTGGTGTTTGCATCCAATTTATTTATGAAATTGTTGTTTCTAAAAATTGATAATAAAAATCCAATTTTTTCAAACAGTCATATGTGTTATGACGATAAGTGCCATCCCAATTTCTTTACAATAAAGCAAAACAATTCCAATTTGTTATTTCGACATTCATTTCGGTCAAAATAATGATTGCTTGATGAGCGTCTTTGAATTAAAATGCAACAAAGATATCATTCGGACGAGAAGTATGGAATTGGAATTAATTAATTGAATTTTTATTCAACATTGAATATTTAATAACACTGTCTTTGATGGAATAATAAGGAAATTTATTCCCGAATTTTAGATAATGGTTATTATATGTCTTGCATTTGATTTTAGCATGGTTATTTATTTTATTGTGGTTTGCGGAAATTCTTTCCAGCGTATTTTACGCTGGATCCCAATTCTTCCTCGATACGTAGAATTTGGTTGTATTTTGCCAAACGTTCGGAACGGCAGGGGGCGCCAGTTTTGATTTGACCTGTGCTTAATCCAACTACCAAATCAGCTGAAAAGAAAAAATTTGAAACGTTTAGATAAATTATGAATATAAAATGAGTTAAAAGAATAGTAGACACTAACCAATGAATGTATCTTCGGTCTCGCCTGAACGATGAGAGACCATTGTTCCCCAGCCATTGCTCTTGGCCAACAAATGAGCTCTGATTGATTCAGTAACCGTACCGATTTGATTAACCTTCAACAACAAACAGTTGCATGCCTTTTTTTCGACAGCAGTTGCAATACGTTTTGGATTTGTAACAGTTAAGTCGTCACCAACGATTTGAATTTTGGTGTTGGCTGTAATGTTGCTCCATGCATTCCAATCATCTTGGTCGAACGGATCTTCAATGCTTACCATTGGGAATTCATTAATGAATTCCTGATACAAATTGGTCAACTTGTCTGGGGACAACCATTGTGCCTTATCACTGTTTGGATTTTTAAAATCCAAATCGTAGACTCCATCTTTGAAAAACTCTGATGCAGCAACATCCATTCCAATTTCAACTTTACCAGTGTAACCAGCCTTTGCAATAGCATCTTGAATTAAATTCAAAGCGTCCTTGTTGTTCAAAATGTTTGGAGCGAAACCACCTTCGTCACCGACAGCGGTAGCATCCAAACCGAATTTGGCGTGGATAACTTTTTTCAAGTGATGATAAACTTCAGAGCCAATTTTCATTGCGTCGGTGAAAGTTGATGCACCAGTTGGTAAAATCATGAATTCTTGCATCGCCAATTTATTTCCAGCATGGCTTCCACCATTGATGACATTGAATGCAGGTACAGGCAAAACAATTTCTTTGTTTCCAGCCAAATCGGCAATATGCTTGTACAAGGGTACTCCTTTTTTGGCAGCTCCAGCTTTGCAGACAGCAAGTGAAATGCCCAAAATAGCGTTAGCGCCATATTTTGATTTGTTTTCAGTACCATCCAATTTAATGAGGAATTCATCAATATCGGTTTGTTGAGTTACTTCTAAGCCAGATTTGATCAATTCTGGTGCCAATGATTTGTTGATATGACCAACAGCTTGTGAAACACCTTTGCCATGGTAATTGTTTTTCTCGTTGTCACGTAATTCCAAAGCCTCGTGAACACCTGTAGATGCTCCAGATGGTACGGCTGCACGGAATAGTCCCAATTCAGTTGTTAAGTCAACTTCAACCGTTGGATTTCCACGGGAATCAAAGATTTGACGAGCTAAGATGCTTTTGATTGGCATTTTGAACCTAAGATAGGGATAATTCACAAAAAGAAATGAACTCCGAAAAAAAAAAAAACTTATTTATAAATGACTTATTATTCAAATTGTACATCTAACATTATCAAGAATACGCAAATTATTTTTACTCCTCAATTTTGTGATTCCCAACAACAAAGCTATACGATACTACATATATGTTATCAATGCACAGACTACGGTATCCGTGGTACTCATTACGTTAGTAGCAAAACGCTTGACAAGTTGACCTTCATAAAGGTCATTCGAGTTGAATATCATATCATATGTATAGGTATAGGTATACGTAACTAATTGAATCAAACGATGATTGGGGTATTATTTAATCGGATATATGAAATAATCAATTCATAAAATCAGCGTATGGCGTCGAAAAGATGAATTTTAGAAGAAAAAAGATTGCATAATAATTATGAAATTTGCTCGAACACATGAAGTGTCTAGGACTATGTACAATTTTTTCGAATTGATGGAATATAACTTTGACAAATGAAGAATGAATTTATTTCACTTTTCTACAAATTTTTTAACCAATTTAGATATGGTAACACACCGGCATTGAGCCTACGTATCTATAATGTAATGTAACGTTAATATTATGCAATCACGTTCAAGCTTAAATCGAGACTGGCCATTTTGCTTTGAAAAATCGGATCGGATGAACACTCTTACTTATTTAGCAGTTTTTCACTAATTCCTTTTTCTTTTGAACCATAATATAGTCGAAATCGTATTATTTTTTATCATGAAATACATGAAATGCAAACCCAGAAAGAAATCAAGTTCTAAAGTTGATGTCACATATCAAAAAATTTTAACTTTGTATTGGAATGGATTTTTCAAAAACCATTCAATTATTGAAAGAAAATTACTTACAAAAATCTGAAAATTTTTCTTTTAAGATGAATTTTAGCGGCGAGTAAGATCAGCTGTAATATGAATTGGGCAACGATGTACGCACGAATGACTTTGAGTGCCTCGCTCGCATTGAAAAAGTATAAAATGAAAATTAATCTCCATTTGCAAGCAGTGGAGGTGACCTTTGTCGACTGTCATGCGCCGAGCAGCCTTTTAATGATTTGAGTGCCATTGGCGACGAGTTGCCGTACCATGGCATATACTGAGACATTTATACAAACTCTTCCGATATTTTGACCGTTATCGTTTTTGTTTTCTCTTATTGAATTTACACTTTTTGTAGTATTATTGAGAAGTAAATGAATGCGTAAATAAAAAATCGAAAACTTATTTTTTTTATCAAATTTAATAACATTCTCTGTGCCCGAAAGGTACTGCCTTAAACATCCCTTTTTAAACGTATTTGGTTAATTTCGTAGTAATCCTATCATGGATTTAGTTGGAGCTGGCGAAACCGTATGTATTCCACTTCGCGATAAAATCTATGTGATCATTGACTGATGGATACCAATCTTTACCAGAGTAATTAATTGGGGGTAAATCGCCACCATAGTTTTCAGGAAGATTAGTCCCTCTGATATGTTTTAACAATGATTTGCGGTCTTTCCCATGGAAAAACATCTTAAATAAAGATACATATAAAATTAATTTAACATTCAATTTTAGTGCATTGATTCACTTACGCGTTTTGACAATTTTTCCCGCACAAATGGTTTGAATAATGTCCATACAAGGTTGAATATATAGGGCTGATTGACAATATGAACCTGTTTCAAACGAATCGGCATTGCATCTTGAATGAATGTCAAGAGACGTTTGGACCAAGCCGGTGTCAGAGATCGAACCTGAGACATTCCCAAACCATCAAAATCCATAATAACAACGACACCACGAACTTGAGTACTTTGTTCGACTAATGCGGCAACATGAATTAGATAGAAAACGCGAAACAGTTGTTCGGATGTTACTTTTTTTGGATCCCATATTTTACCACAATGTACAATGAGCACTCTGCGGCCCTCTTGATCGAGGTTTGTTAGTACATTAACAACATCATTATTGACAAATGCATCCTTCTCTACTTCAGGCATCAAATTCTTCAAAGTTTCAGCATAATCTCGTTTAAATTCTGCTATACGGCGCATCTACAAAAATTAAAATGATAAAAATTTTAGATGAAAAGTCCTATTACGCAATAATAGAAATGTGAAGAAATGAAACGAAATTAAGAGCTGTTTGACCAACTAGTATTTTAATATTCTGACCTAAATGCTATTTTTTAGAAAAAAAAAAAAAAAAAGAAGCCATAAACTTCGGATGGCTGCAAAAGAATCTAAACATCTTTCCTCATCACGTTAAACTTACCAGTTTGATGGCGCTCTCTGGATAATAATGACACGGCCTCAAAAATATTTTCAAAAATTCAGCGTCATTTCGGAAATACAGATCTGTATTCTCATGTAACAAGCGTTGAAGCTCTGCAACACTTTCTTCAACGCGTTCTGGTGTTTCGTTTAATTCATCAGCTGCAATTTTTGTCGATTCCTCAGAAAGTGGTCGATTATTCAGAACGAATTGATCCGTCATCTCGGTTCAGTTGATACTTCCGATTGTTTTATCTGAAAAATTAATGTGTATTTTTTGTGTGACTCGATTGCTTCATTATATATTTTCTAATTGTGCAAAACATCAAATGAATAAAAAAAATAGTAAAAGCAGTTAACGTGATATTTTTCTTTATTAAAATACACCATTGTTGTACACAAACGAACTAAATCGTAACTTTTCAAGCAATAATAACGAAAAAAGCTGGCCAAGGCTTTCAAATTAATTTCGAATTCATTCATCAATAATCAAATAGCTATTGCTTAATATATTAAAAAATAAATAAATTCAAAAGTTGTGTGTGAGCACCTATTGTCACCTATTATTCAAGAATGAACCAAATTAAATCACTTTGAAAACTTCCGATTGGCTGATTCAAATTCCGGGACGCAATGAAAGTTTTTGAAACTGAGTTCAACTTTTGAAGGATGCAGAAAAGGAACAGTATTTGGACACGTTTGACGATCGACTGTTTCAATTTTTTCTTCTGATACGAAATTTATTATTTACGAATGAGATAAGCAAAACTGAAACGGACAGAGTAATTAATCAAAAGTAAAAAATAAAACTGATTAAAATGCTTGTTCAAAGAATTCAATGCACATTCACACATTGAAGTTATGTGCGTATATGTCATATCTATGTTTTCATTCGTTATATGATCTACTGAGGACTTACATAACATTTGAGTTTGAACCCCAAAAAGTTCATTTGCATGTAAATTATACATGATAGAATGTATAGTGCATATGTATTCTTAAATAACATTGTCATATTTTTTAATAAACAAAGATTTATGAAAAATGAAACTGCCTTCAAATCTTAAATAACCCCTTCCAATTCAACTATTATTATTCTTCCGTACATCAAATTGCCGAAGAATAATAGTAAAAACATTGAGAATACTAATTGCTCAATTGTTACTGGACTCATCACTTTTGTACTACACAATGAAATGCGAAAGTACAGGTCAATGGGTGTTTGTGCTGGCTACGCGTCTTAACGCACATAGATTATAATAAATTGATCGTAGAGTCATTGTGTTTTGACGAAAGTTGAAATTTAAATACTTTGGAATGACCACGAATTTGTTATTCATAAATTATATTATTATTATACAGAGTCAGGGACAAATATTCATCGCTTAGGTGTATTTTTCGTCGGTTCTAAATTTTTTGCTACGCTAGAGTGATACTGATATACAAAATGAGGAAAAATTGAATTGAATCAATCGTCAATATTGTTTTCTATAGGATGCATTGTCAGCATGTAGAAAATGTAGTGGAAATTTTATTCAAGAAAACAAAGAAGAATTGATTGTATAACTCTCAGTTATCAAGGTATTTGTTCCATACGTGGTTTTCGATATTAGACAAATAATTAAATTGGTCCTGCATAGAACTTCCATTGCCAGATTTTGTTAAAAAAATTAACCGCGAACATATGAGCAAAATGTAACGGGCAACAGCAAAATATTTTTCAAGTTTAGTTTGTCCGGAATGTTCAAAGTGCAAGTCCAGTGTACATTTGGTGCAAATGTTTTGATATGAACTGTCATTTGAGTTGATAATCGCATTACTTATCGAATCTCGTATACAGATACATTATGCAAATTATTTCTAGAAGAACTAAATGATAATAGACCTGCGTGATGCATGACTCATGACATTCAATTTAATTGAGATACTTTTGATATTAGCTGATTTGATTTGATTGTCAATGAAATCTCTCGAAATTAATTTCAAAAACTAACAAATTGCAATAAATGATGAATGCATCAAATAATAAGTCATTTAACTTTCAATTTGGTTCTACTATTCCACTTAATAAACATAGTATAGCTAGTGTTATCAGTTCAAAAGGAGTCAAAATGATAAATAGTTAGCATAGATCGAGGTGGCTCACCAACTTGACTTTTGTACCCTTTAATCGCTTACAGAGCATTCAATAATTGATAAGCAATATCAATTTTTTGACGTATATTATATGTACATGCATGTATATGCTTTCATAAATAGTAATAATTGGAAAATAAAACCAAAATTGTTATTTGAATGATTAATATAATAATAAATTTGAATTCATCAAACCTGTTCAAATGATGAAATAGTTCATTGGAACTGGAGTCGTTTTACAATATTTTTTAATTCAAAACGAAATTATTAGGAATAGATTAATTTGAAGGCGTAAATAGAAACGGCTATTTTTTTGGCTTTAAAAAAAAATTTGGAACTCAAATTAAATAATTTGGTAACCTGAAAAACAGAAATGTCGCCAACATAAAGAATTCAATGGCTCTCCGATTTCCGGAAACGCTCATGAATTATTCGAACATCACCGAGTGATTGCTTCATGGAAGATCTTTCATTAAAACCCAAACTATCAATTTAACGGTAAAGCTACCATTGAGCAAGCATTCACGTGAGTATTTTTTTCATTAATAGAGGCGCAGAGACACATCCAGACGCCTCGTGTTGGAGTTTGTTTTCATGGCTATGAAATCTCATTCTCCACAATCGGAACATGCGGATGGAGGCGGTTGGTTATTTCGATACTAAATGACGTTTTGTTAATAAAATGAAATTCAATGCTATAAACTTAAAAAATTGTAGACTGTTTTGGAAAAAAAGAAAATAAATGCATTATGAATACATTTTTCTGAATGATAACGTGTATATAAATAAAGAAAAAAAAAATGCCAATGCAGGTTCCACCGAGATTTGAACTCGGGTCGTTGGATTCAGAGTCCAAAGTGCTAACCACTACACCACGGAACCGGATACCTGTCTTTTTGTTTAATTGTAATAAGTTTGAATGCATTCACAATCTGAAAAATCAAACATATGAAATCGAGGGTAGTTTTCGATTTTTACTTTTATTCAAGTTATGTTCGGACAAAAAGTAAATAATACGAAAATATTGAGATAATTTTTATATTTCACTTATGAAATAAAATTGTTAAACTTTTCACGCGCATCACAATGGAGAAGTGCATGTAAGATCGTTGAATATATTTAATATAATTTAATACATATCGTATGTATGGAAATAGTCATTATATCTGTGGGAGCAATCCAATCAGCGAGTTAGTGAATAACCGTAAATAGGAGACATTGACTCTGAATCTAATGTGGCAATAAAATCGAAATAAAAGTACACCGCCGAAAAGAGAAATAAGTTTTATTGTTCCGTTGCTTTCGCATACTCTAAGTCAGTTACATTTCCAAAAGATATGCAAATATAGGCGTAGATTTCAATATTGTATGATTCTCGCGTTCGTGATATGAGCACGTATTTTTCTTTCAATTGGTTTTTTGCGCCCTTCCCATTCTTTTTCAAGAGCAAAAATTGAAATGACAAAGTGGTTCTAATGAAAAATCTAAATAATGTGTTTCATTTTAAAATAAATTTACTTCAAAGAAATACAAACAAAAATACACTTGGAATGTAATTTCTATTATTTAGGCAAAAAAAAATCATAAAAAATACATTTCGCCAAAAACTTGCACGCATGCCATTACAGCAATTCGAACGAATGAATGGCTGAGAATAAGACTGATATGATTTTTTTGTGTTATGAAGGTATAGCTCTCATTTCAATAGGCCCTGGTGAGAAAAAGCTTAAAAATTGTGAGCATTGTTTATATAAATATTTCAAAATGAGAAGTCAAATTTTCATGCATCTTTCTTCATCACTCACATATAATTTTCCGTCGAATATTTCGAAGATTATTTTGAATTTGATTTGCTCCTCTAATGATTCAATATTCGCAATGGATAGCATTCGGCTACTACGTAAAATTAAATAACCTATACCGTGTTCCCTAGTTTTGCTCTTTGCATTAAAATGTCTCAAAGTTGTTATTTTTTCAGCCATATTTCCAATTAAGAGCAAAAACTGAAAAAATCGATCTTTTATCAAAAAATCGCTTTTATATCTGCACCTCATTAGGGAAACGATATAACAATGTTCAACAAAAAATTTCTCCTTGAAAAAATAAAGAAGAAAAATTCATTTGTGGACAACCTCCGGTGCATATAAGATGCATTTTAGTGGTTTTCCTTGTATTTATTGTACAAATATGTCAGCGAAAAAGGCCTCTTTTGGTACTATAATGTTGGAGTGGATCTCTGATCTCTTTCCCAATTGATCGGCCTTGAAAAAATAGCCGACCCAACTCGAACAATGTATAGTACTAGACGTTGAAAATTCGCCGGAAATTGCGAAAAAGCTGTTTTATTTTGGGGCAAAAAAATTTACAAAAGCCGCTTGAGCGAGTACTTCGTCTTTGAGGGCTATATATTCTAATGATGCAGAAATACTTGTATTTTATGAACTCTTCGAAAATTAATGCCGCAAGTCGATTTTCGACATTGATGCAAATCCGAATCAGTCTATTAGTGAGCGATAAGTAACTAACGACTCAAATTCAATCGAGTATTTAGCGCATCTTTGCTACAATGTGCAAGAAATAATTCGATTGAAAGCCAAATTTGGTCATTTTAATTAAATTCTTATAAGACTCTCTCAAAAGAAATTGTTTCCAGCTTCAATGTCAGAAAACTCATGAGCAACCAATGGCTCACCGACTTGCGAACGCAATACCGCACGTAGCATTTTTGACTCATTATTCGCTCAGTAGCTCCATTTCGACGATACAGAGCAATGCTCTTTCTGAGCATTCAGCGCGTTTCGGCATCTCTGATTTTGACGCAACATTGCGCTATGTATGCTATTTTGTTTTCCAATTCTTTTTTTTGCCCAAAATATATGCACACGATGAGGCGATAATGCTGTTTATTGATTCGAATTAAAATCGAAGTATGTGCGGAGCAGTGCGGACGCCTCATTTAACTTAAGGTTCGAACAAAATGTGTACTGCGCAATGTTGCGCCAAGACGCCTCCAAATTTCCTCCAACGCATCTAAATGGGCCCTCTAGGGAAGTTTTCAATTGACTGCAAAAATTTTCTCCTTTTGGGGTTGGCGTATTTGCTGAGCAAATTTTGCTCCGAAATATACCATTTATATCCCCACGTAATAGGCTGTAAGTGAAAAGGTGGAATAGAAAACATAAGTCCAGAGATTGTTTCCTCTGATAGATTATTTTTTCACTGTTAAATCCATCATTTACCATTTTTGTTTTATGCACCGCATTGATACTTCAAATCTACCAAAGCCCATGCAAACATTTTACCTACGAAATATTCAGCAATCTTTTATGTTCTCGCACAATCAAAAAAAAAGCGCAATTTTATTGTTACGATTCACAAAGCGCGGATTGAAAACTGAAAACACTTACAACTACTATATCAAGTAGGTACGGAGAAACATATTATGCTGATGCAAAAATAAAAGTTCTTACAAAAAAAAAAAAATAAATTCAGTGGAGATATTTTATTGAAAGAATGGCAAAATGCTTTTGTCCAAATTATTTTTTTATTCACCATTGTCAATTGGTATCGTACACATTTTTATGTGCTATCTTAGCTCCCAGTGAATTGAAGTCAAAGAGTGACTTCAGTACTTGGAGTTTGAGCACTGCTTATAGAAATATCTACTTAAAGTATTTTAATTATAATGCACACTCTCCATGCTAGAAATGACCTTAGCTAACGAAATTATTTCGAATTAAACCCTCTTCAAAAAACTGAAATCTAACAAATCTTTTTAGTAATATTAAAATATTTTCCTTTTTAAAGACTGATGACTAAAAACATTATTATGATCTTTTTACTGTCAAGTGTTTGCAATTAAATTTGCATTAAAATTATCGAAAATACTCATTTAATCTTTCTTTTTTTTTTACGTTGAAATTGAAAAAAATATTAATTGCAAGTCATTTATTACTGTTCTATCGAAACATCACATGTACATATTATTCTCACTTGATTATTATTGAATAAAATTGTTTGAATGATTGAAAACTGTAATAAAAGATAATGCGGCCATAATTTAAACAGACTATTGTAATAAAATTGAATAAAACATTTTATTGGGCGCAAGCAATATGTTCGCTTCACAGTTCTTTTGCTCTTCTTTTTTTCATTTATATGTAATTTGACGTTATTCTGAAAACATTTTTCTCTCTCGATGTATGGATGCGATTCAAACAATTGTTGAAATTCGTGTTTTTTTGCAATCGACGCCAGATCAGTGGTTATATACTATTTGAAAGAAAAACTTTTCAGTATATCTTTTCTCAGTTGTTTTACTGCTACCACATTGCCGTTTTTTTTTTTTTTGAATTGCTACAATTTTCCTTTATTTGGTATCTACATTTGTCCGTGAAAGCGAGTGGTGTGAGTGAACATCTACTTTCAAGAAACAAACGATTACTTTTATTTTCTTTACCTAAAATCAAATATACACGTCAGATATGCTGTAGAAAAGTGCAATAAAAATTGGAATACGAACCAAACCAACAATGGTGTAAGCAGCCCAATGGAATGCGGTAAGCAAATAAAAAACATTTTATGCCCCATGCAAAAGCAACAAAACAACTAAAACTGAGTATAAAATAAGAAACAAAGAGTAACTACATAGCAAAGAAAATTTTGATAAAATATTTATTTGTAAAATTCGATATGGTAAAATTTCAGTTTCTGAAGTTTTTGGTGTAGTTTCACCACTTTCATCTACTCGGTTTTTGAAGAAAAAGGACACAATGCAATAGTAGTTTTCGATGGATTTCTATTGCGTTGTGCGTCTTTGATTGTAGTGAAAATCGTCATATGATTGCTAACGTACTTGGTCTTTGAAAATAATGTCTATTTCATAGGTACATATGTACATTAGGGTGTCCCAACTA
>GL502329.1:3052-14898 GCA_000149185.1 Mayetiola destructor
TAATAATAATAATAATAATAATAATAATAATAATAATGATAATAATAATAATAATAATACTAACAATAATATTAATAATTATTATTATTCTTTTCCATACAATTGATACAAAATGTACTGGAAAAGTATAGGAATCAGTCAAAAGCCAAAAACTTCCAGAAATGTTTTTTTTTATAATGTTTCCGAGTGAAATCAATGCGTTTGGGGACGCCGTTGGCAAAATTAGGGGTGTATGTCTGTCTGTCGGTACTCTAACTCTTGAATAGAGCATTATAAAAAATTGCGATGGGGTTACCCCATTGGGGTGATAGCCTGAGTCATACCGAAGAACTGATTAAATTTTGGGAGCATAAGACTCAATAGAAATTTTTAAGGTTCATTGCAGTAACTCGAACAACGCCATTTAAATGGGAGAAAAATTTGAAAATTTTCACAATTCTCAATGTTGATCTAAAAAATGTCGCTCTAGGGTAAATTTGGGCTGCTGATCGTGAATTCAATGTTATTTTTCACCTCATCCCCATTATTTCACCTTAAACCACCACATGGCTCCCAAAAGTAGTATAAAAACTCAAATTTAGACAATAGATTCCAAACATCAAAAAAAATGTTATTTTAGGGTGAATTTGAGATGCTGATCACAAAATTATTGTTATTTTTCCTTCAATTACATTATTTCATCCAGAACCCCTTCATTGAACTACACCTAAGACCCCAAAAATAGCCTAAAAACCTAATTTTAAAGAATTGATTCTTAAGATCAAAAAGTGTATTTTAAGGTTTTCTAAACACTAATTTTACGTTATTCATTCATATTTTTGACTGTGGTTCGATACTCTGTTGGTATTTGAACACCCTCTCATGTATAGAATTGACGAAATTAAAACTCTTGAGAAGTTATTCAAATTTAATAGAAAGTCAGTTTTTAGTGGAATTTCAAGTGAAATTCATTAGTTTTTCATTTTTCATTCCTTCACTTTAGTTCACTTACTCAGACGAGTACACCGCAACCCAAAGATTAGTCTTTTATGAGACTTACCCTCCACCACAACCAATTTAAACCATTTAAGATCTGAAAAGACTAACTACACGATACATTCAAACACGAAATAGTTCTCGCTTCTTTTTATCAATGCAATTCTAAATTATGTTCATCGTCATTTATAGAATCAAAATTATGTGAAAGATTCATCAGTGGAAAGAAGAACCCTTCGAAGTTCTCCTACTTAGAGACCAAACAATGATTATTATGTAGAGTTAATTTTAGAACTACCCCTCCTCAACGTATCTCAAATGGGAGTTGATTCAGGTCAAATTGACGTACTGTCTTCCGTATCAAAACTAATTACGAGAACTGTACTGGAAAAGTATCGGAATCAGTCCAAAACCGAAAATCTCCCAAAATGTTTTTTTTTTCTGTTTTATCATGATTGTGAGTGAAAACATTCGGAGATGCTGTCCGCAAAATTGGAGGTGTATGTCTGTCTGTCCATGCGATAACTTTTGATGAAAGCATTGCAAACGACTGCAAATTCAACCGTATGATAGCCCGAGTTACCTCATGCTGCCAACCGTACTGCTTTTTAGCTCTCTGTACTGCTAAGAAATTGTACTGCTTTTCGATAATTTCGATTTTATGCTAGATACTTTTGAGTTTGGATAGGAATCACCCCCCGATCATCATTTTTCTCCAAATAAGTCGATTTTACACTAGATATAATCACTTTTGATTGGTATCACTTTCTAGGAAGTTTGTCTTTAGACTATGTCTTAAAGATTCCCAACGTTTCATCGAAATCGGTGAAGTGGAACATAGTAAGATTTGAGTGGGAAAATCAGTGGTCACCTCAAACTTTTGACTGGTAGTGTATTTGGAGGCTTATCCCGGGACCGGATGCATTCAGTGAGCCTAGCGACCAAAATTTAGAGATCTGGTAGCATTTTTCAATAATTAATGATAATGGCCCGGCATCAACTCAATAGAAAACCATTGACTATCTTTCTTGCTTACATACTGTTACGTAGCAAATACTGTATTCACAGAACACACATAAAAAATGATGAAAATGATACTAGGCGGAGATTTAAGCGAATACGAAAATCCAAATGAATTATTGTTAAATTATTTTAATTTCATTTTAAAATATCTGTTGTGCGTCTAGAATGAGCATCATCTAGGGACTCGGTGAAATTTCAAATTTAATGTAATGCCCAAGTTGCATACTCTGTTTTGCAGTCCACATATTGCAAATACACACAAACGATTCCAGTATAGTTTAGTAAGTTCATCGATTATAAACCAAACGTTAAAGGTATATCTCATGTGCTGATGAATTAAAAATTTCTGTTTGAAAGCGGCCGCTAAATGTTTTATCGCGAATATTAGAAATATTCATGTAAATGAGAAATGATTTTTGGGAGTAAAAACCGTCGAAAACCATCAGAGACTGGCAAAAAATGACGCAAAATTTCTCTGAATTCACGATTTTTATTCATTCAGTTCCATTCAATATTGCGAGATTCTCGATATCTGAATTAAAAGAGCGGTGCAGTGACAAAGGAAAATGGTGAGTAAGTAATTGTGCTGTATTCATGCACACTATTCATGCACGCGAAAAGCGTGCAATAAGTTAGGATATTTCTTTTTTTATGTTTAATGTTTTATGTTTAGTTTAATTTTTTTTTAAAATAAATAATGTTCTTAGAATTTGATAAATTTTTAATTTGCATCGGTGTGAGACAAAGTTTGTATTTAGTTTTTAGTAGAAATAGGCTCACCAATAACATTACTCATATCAACATGAGAATAGAGACAAATAGAATGGGAAATCTGTATCAGCACATCCGATTCAAGAACCAAGGATTGCCTTTCAATTTACACATTCCACACAAAACAACAGTTCGATATTCGTATCCGTAAATTAAAGCGAATCGAAATTGTATCTTAAAACGCAGAGCGTTTGTTTGGAATATTATTTGTATCACCAATGGAAGAGGAATTTTTTTTTTCATTTTGGATTGGTAATTGTTGAATTTTAAATTATCGTTACATCAACGTGCTTACTTTTCCCGTCTTTTCTGTTTATTTAATGTAAATTCAAGAAAAATCACGCCTTCTGCGAAAAGACACGATCAATTATGTACAGCGAAAGTTATTGGTAAGACTCGAGGATTGGCACAAATTCAATGATTATTATTGGTCGATCAGCGTTTTAATTGGGTGTAAATTTTGCTGATAGTAAATGAAAAATTTATTAAACCGATTAGCGTTTCAATAAAATTACTCATAGAAACGACATGAATAAAAAATATTCAATTGAATGTAATAAGTGGTTGTGAAAATTTAACTTTATTCCTCTCTTTCTACCAAAGATTTTTGCACAAATACATGTATTATTCCTGTAATATTCATTCGAAAGAGTGAGAGAAATAAAAAAGAGGGGTTTTAAATTGTACAGCGAATGAGCAGTTATATGTTATGTGTATTTAATTGTATTATTTTTTGTGCTAAGTAATATTCCAACTTTACAGTTCTTCCTTTCCGTAAGTTTAAAGTGCGAAATGAAATTTGATGTGAAATACATAAACATTTGTGAAATGTTCAGATGACGATGATTCGTTGATATGAAGAGCCACAGAATGTCCGTAGTCGAATAGTTTTAAGTTCGAATTACAATGCAGGATTGAAGGAAAAGAACGATACACAACTTAGCTCGTTTTAATACACACAAGTATAAGTGTTGCTGAGGTCTGAAACATGCAGCAATAGTTAAAGGCAAACAAAAGAATAAGAAATACATAGTCTTATGAGAAGGAGGAAGCGCACCAATATACTGCAGCATATAATAGTCACATATATCTCTCTCAGTCATCATTGATTTAGTAATCGAATGATTGTCAATGCGATCACATCAGATATTTTTCGAACAAGTGTACGTAGTTTGATATCTGTATAAAGTTAATCGTATTTTCTCACGATTGATCTTTTCTGACCACATGATAAAGGCAGAGTATTATTAATTTTCACTGTAAATATATTTTTAATTCATTATCCATGTGTGGTGTTTAACATTTTAACCTTTTTTCGTTCAAATATTCATTTGAATTATTTGCATTACGATTAAGAATATATTGATTTTTCATATTTTTGCTTGATGTGAATCAAGTTATATAATCGAAATATATATATATTTATATTCTTGTACCCACGCTAACTCGGTGTGGGATGGGTCTTATGCCTTGTCATTTGGACCATTCGAAAGGTTGAGAAAATCCCCAGGGGCGTTTTTTTTGTTCGGCTCCAGGCCCACACCCGAGCCCTGGATAGGCCTTCAAAGTTATTTAGCTATAAAGCGCTCTTACTCGGTGAGGGATGGGTCTTGTGACTTCTAGTTTGGACAATTCGAAAGCTTGTAAAAATCCCTGGCGACGTTTTTTTTGTTTGGCTCTAGACCGCACCCCGGTTCCAGGATAGGCCTACAAATATATTTTCGAAAATCGTTATAAAATTATTATTATTAACAACAACAACAATAATAATAATAAAAATTATTATTATTGTTATTATTATTATTTATAATACCGCACATCAAGCACTACTCCCGAGTTTAGCTTGGCAGTGTATTTATCTGATCACTTGCTTTCATATATTTGATAGCAATAATTTCATCCGATGTTGTCAGTGTATTACTGATCGAATAATAATGAGATTCTATTTAAATATTTGTGAAAAATTTGAAAGTATATTTTTAGAAACTTAAGATTTAAAGAAATAGTAAATATTGATGCTCACCCAATCAGGTCAACTTACCTAGAAGAAAAAACGATTTATTAATATTCTCATAAAAAATTAAGATTTGAAATTTATTGGAAAATGGGTGGGATATAATTTTAAATTATAAAGGAATAAACAAAATCAAAGGCAACTAAACGATTAAACTTAGAAATAGCATAGAGCTTGAAGATGAAACTCTTTTATGTACCATGAATAATAATGACAATTCATTTTCAAACTCTTGGTAATATGTAATGACAATCATATACTAATTATGGTATCGTTTTTTGAGCCTTTCTTAACCCAAACTACTTCGAATATTTTTAATCAAATAAATAATAAAAACACGACACTCTTGAAAAGAAGAAATAGCAGCTAAATTGCTACCGTAATACACACACACAAAAATGTGTCTATTTTGAATCGTTTAATTTTGTAAAATTTTATAACAAAAGTATTAAATTTGAATGTTAAATATTCATAATTCTTTTCGATTATGAAAATCAAGCGAAAGAAAATTTTATTTTTTTAAATATTTGTCATTTTGCGATCCAGAGTAAAATCACAAAATGGCCGTTTGAGAAAGTCAGACATTCAAACAATGAAAAACGTTGAGCTTAAACCGTTTTTAGCGCCGAACTGCATGTCCCCGTCTGAAAACGATTTTTCCCTGGACTGATATAGTTCACTTTTTTTAATTGGCCCTACATTTAAGTGGAAGAGCAATACAATATACAACACGTAACGACATGAAAATTATGAAAGAGAATGAAATTGGAATAAAATAGAATATAGGCGGCCCTTCGTTGGACTTCAAATATACTGGTTTTGATTACACGAGCATTCGTTCATGTCACAGGGTTCGATAGAACTGTGAAACTATAATACATACCAAGATGAATCAACCATGTTGAGACCACTATACTCTCTAATGCTATAGGCTCCGCCTATATTCTATTCGATTCCAATTTTACTCTTTTTCAATATTTTCATGTCGTTACAGTAATACATTCCAAAAGATTAAAATATAAACATGATATGTTGGTTCTTCATTGAGATATAACTAATTAATGCGAAAAGATCAGCGATTTGTCAAAAACACCGATTTTTAAATTGTTCGAAAATTACTTTTAAAAATTAACTCGAAACCCGTACAGGAAAAGAGGGAAAGGTATTAAAATTCGGGATACTTTCAGTTCGCGTTTTTGTTTTTATCTTAGAAAACCGATCAGTGTATATTGTATAGAAGAGCGTATATTGTTCTTTCAATCCTTTTTTCATCATCCAATTAAATGCCTTATCCAATATCTGTCTACGTCCAATATTTGTGCACAAAGGCTTCCACGTGTTCCAAATATCTCGTACGTTCATTCATACTAAATTTATTACTTATACTACTCAGTGAAAAAAATTTGCTTTTAACTAACTCATTTCGACTTGTCAAAGTCGAAATATCGGACACGACTTCAAAACAGTCGATTATGTTAATGGTTTATGAGTAATTTCATGGTTTATGAGTAATTGCCATTCGAAAAATAAATTCGTTTCATTGTATTGTTGTGATTTACACTACACACTTTATACTAGAATGTGTATTACGCATTGCGAATTCAATTCGTATTGCGCAATACACATTCTATAAAAAAACCGCACAAATACAATGAAACAAATTTTGTTTTCGAATGACAATTTTACGAGAACCATGATTCCCAGAACGTTCTCACTTCGATTTTAATAAATGTGACCATTGGTAGGTTCGATTAAAATATTGTTGATTTCGAGGTCGTACACAGGTCAAATGTAAAAAAATTACCCATTATAATTGAACATGAAAAGAATGATTTCTTAAAATTTAACACCAAAGAACATTATGGTTCCAAATAGCTACCTAATTGGTTCCAAATAGCTACCTAATTGGTTCCAAATAGCTACCTAATTGGTTCCAAATAGCTAGCTAATTGGTACCCCCTCATGACCCCCTTCTCCTGACCCCCTTCTGATACACCCCACCCCCCCCCCATCATGACCCCCCCAGGAGAGCTATCTGATATCAATTAGCTCAGCTAATTGGTTCCCCGCAACTTTTCTACATTACATTTTCACTCCATACCCCTCATATATATATTTATATATATGTACCAGCTCTAACTCGGTGTGGGATGGGTCTTATGCCTTGCCATTTGGACCATTCGAAAGCTTGTGAAAATCTCTAGGTCTGTTTTTTTTTGGCTCTAGCTCTAAAAAATTTTTTTTTCGTAAAATTTTTTTTTTCTAAAATTTATTGTTTTTTTTCTCAAAAAAATTTTGTTTTTCAAAATTTTGTTTTTTCATATTTTTTCCTCAAAATTTTTTTCCTCAAATTTTTTTCCTCAACATTTGTTTCTCTCAAATTTTTTTTCTCACTTTTTTTTCCAATTTTCGTTTCCAATTATACTATTTATAATACCGCACATCAAGCACTACTACCGAGATTAGCTTGGCAGAGTATATATCTCACTCAAATCTAACTGTGTTCCACTTTTCCGATCGCAACGAAACTTTGAGAATCTTTAAGACATAGTCTAAAGACAAACTTCCTAGAATTTCAAAGTCCTGCGACAAAGGGATTTGGAGGAGTACAAGAACATTCCTCGAAAGTGTTCACGAACATACATTTCTGTATGAGATTGATGGGATTCTTAGCTCTTATTGAAATGGAAATATGAAGTCCCATATTTATTTTCAGCGTTTCAGTACGGCAAGTATTCTTTTATGTATTGACGTGTTGATAACTGAATGAATATGTGCATACAAATTTCACGAATTCGATGAAAATTTTAAGAATATTTCCCGAATTCTACAACTTTCACAAATCATTCGCAGATTCTATGAATTTGTTGCAAATATCACGAATTTTCGCGCACTTTTGGACCCTACTCCGGCCCCGGAGTATACCTTTAATTTTTTTTCGCGAATCATTCTACAAATATTATTGACAACGAAACAGGAAACTACAAAAAAAGAAAAACGAAAACAATAATAATATCAATATAAAAATGTAATAATATAATCGATTGATCAAAGGAATTAATCAAAGGGAATATAATAGCCGAGTGAGCGAAACGAGCTTGCCGAAGCGCAGCGGAGGCCAGCTAGTCAGAAATAAAGATCTATTATTAGAAAATAAATTTAAACTACTGTCATAGTCTCGGCTCATTGCGAGCTAACTTTCTATACAGTGCAGACGTATGTTCGTTCAGTGGAAATAATTTTTCTAGACTTAGCGAAAAAATTTCGAATTTAAAGTTTATTTTGGACTTTTTTGTTTCGTAGATATTGTTATCAACTTCAATCGCTTTTCAAAATGAATATTGGCATACGTTATATTTTTTATTCCTTTTTAATATTGTAAAGGGATTTCCGAAGAAAGAATACAAAAAAAAAAAATGACGCAACATTTTCGAAAATTGTGTAATTCGGTAGTCGTGGGACACTTCATGTTGGGTGTCGTGGGAATCATCATCATCATCTACTTCTGAAGAAGATGCGGATTTTTGCATAATTTGCCTTCAAAAAATGCCAATGAAATTGAGTTGGCAAAATTCCATTGAATGCCTTGAATGTAAACGCCCAATCCACTTGAAATGCGCGAATATGAAGAACAGTTTTTTCATTTGCCGTATTTGCGACTCTGAATATGATGACTGAACAATAAAATTCTTATATTTAACTTCAATATTCGAAGGTTTTTCATTTTTTTTCAAATTTATAGGTGCCGTCCCACCATACCCGACAACATTTTTTTGGCCCAAAAATATCTCTTCAGAAAATCGTCTATATTTTTTTTTTGGTGAAATGCAATGAACAAACTTCCTTTGGCGGAAAGGTAGCTTTTCTCACGAGGTTCAATTATATACATTCAGGTATTCAAGATTCATATGATGTACAGGTTTTACAGATCTAAAAAAAAAGTGTCCCACCACTACCGACAGTCCCCTACATGATCAGATTCAATACAGTAGTTTATTTACCCATAACACATATTGTATCACAAATTATCTGCATGTTTGGAATTAAACAATGACCATTCTGTATATTTGGTTTACCATTTGTTTCTTTCATGGCAGCTATTATTTGTCCTCAGTCAAATACAGTATCAATGATAATACTGTATCATGTATTTCAAACACTGATAATCAACACACACAACGTTTGTTTGTTTGTTTGTGGTAGCGCACAAAACATCGCAAACATTGAATTTCAAAATGTCTCATTTACCAACTTTTCCAATATTTTTGTTATTCTATGACTAGTATCGAAATTCTAGGAATTCTCGGCTCTTGTCATGAGATGCTTAAACAGATACTTCTATTCATCTGAAAAAATCGTATGAAGGCTCAGCGAGAAATGATCAATCCATGACTTACTAAAGAGATTTAAGCAACATGGTGAAGCAAGTATTGATTTTGGGTGCCGTCGTTGTCGTTGTGGTTTTTTATTCCAATAACTCTCTCCCAGTCTAAAATCAAAGCAAACTTTTTTATAGTGTGCATTTTCAAAAAACAAAAAACAAAATATCATTCAATTCAGAAACTATCTATCAAATAATCATGAAAAAAGTGCGGATTTTTTTTTTAATCCTTAAAACCATATATTTTAATTTTCCATTTGCCTTCCGGAACTCGTTTGACCCTTTTTATGATGTGTATGTTTTTTTTATCATAAAAAATACACTACCAAGCTAATCTCGGTAGTAGTGCTTGATATGCGGTATTATAAATATTATGATTGGAAACCGAAATTGAAAAAAAAATACAGTGAAACCTCTATAAAAGAACACCTCTATATGCGAACATCTTCTCATTAGTGAACCAAATACACTGCCAATTAATTGACAGAATGCTTGATGTGTTGGACTTTTTAGTTATAGTAATTCTGTTGCCTTTAAAAAAAATGAAAATTCCCGATGATACGACTCTCTGAAATTCTCACGTCTCCAAGTCCCTCTCTATTGATCTTTGAATTTCAAACTCATAATTTTGACGATTTGTTCCAGTAAAATAGGCACGCCTAAACTATGTTGAACCATATTGACCCATGGCTGGTACCATATAGCTCCACCAAATATGGTGGTACATATACCTCCACCAAATATGGTGAATCCACCGGTGGCATATACTCCAATCCCATTTTATAGTCACTTGAACTTGAAAATTTGAATATGAGAAAATTCCATAAATTGTAGATTGGTACACTACAGCTACTCAATAGACCTAAAATATGGACCCATCCCTATAACCAGTCGATAGCTTGTCTAAAAATATACTATGAGTGAAATTTTCACGTCCCCAGGACCACTCCGCCCCTGGCTATTGACCTTTAAATTTCACTAAAATCCATAGTTTTGACGATTTGTTCCAGTAAAATGGGCACGCCTAAACTATATTGAACCATATCGACCCATGGCTGGTACCAGTCGATAGAGTACATATAGCTCCACCAAATATGGTGAATCCACCGGTGGCATATACTCCAATCCCATATTATAGTCACTTTGATTTGAGCATTTGAATAAGAGAAATTTCTTTGAATTGTAGTTTGGTACACTACAGCTACCCGGTAGATCGGTATTATCGACCCATCCCTATAGGCAGTTGATAGCCCATCTAAAAATATATCATCTGTGAAATTTTTAAGTCCCCGGGACCACTCCTTCTTGATTTAGAGTCAGTCAAATAGTAGAATGTTGTATGAGAACAACATAGGTTATCTTTTGAGGTTCTGTTTCTATGAAGGGATAACCCTTTTTTAAAAAATCAAAACGTAGTCAGTCAATGTTTTACTCAGAGAATATGCTGGCAAAATAATATTGAGATCGGGTACCGTTAACACTGTTAAAACGTGACCACAAAATAGATCAAAACGGATGAAAAATTCGTATGAAAATAAAGACATTTTAGCCCATAACTCGTGAACCAATGGGTTTTGACCCCTAAAAATTCAACACGCACCACTAGACTTGGAGGTGAATCTACCGTCAAAGTTTCAGCCCGATCGGAGTCGATTTACCATGTTTAATGGCCCGGACAAAAAATGCAAAACGATTTTAAAGCTTGATTGTGTAAACACATCAAGCAATAAGGTATCTAAAAAAAATTTTAAAAGAAAATACACTGCCAAGCTAAACTCGGGAGTAGTGTTTGATGTGCGGTATTATAAAGAGTATACTTCGAAACCGAAAAAAATAATAATTATAGTAATAATAATAATAAATTATTATTATTATTATTATTGTTATTATTGTTGTTAATAATAATAATAATTATATAATGATTCTTGAAAAAATATTTGGAGGCCTATCCCGGGACCGGAGTGCGGTCTGGACTCGAACAAAAAAAACATCCCGAGGGATTTTTACAAGCTTTCGGAAGGTCCAAATGGAAAAGCATAAGACCCATCCCACACCGAGTTAGCGTTGGTACAAGAAAATAGCAAAAAAAAAACTTCGGAGAGTCCTCCAGGGCCCGGTTGTGGGTCTAGGGCCAAACAAAAAAAACACGCACCTCGGGATTTTCACAAGCTTTCGAATGGTCCAAACAAGAAGTCACAAAACCCATCCCACACCGAGTTAGAGCACCGAAAAGAATAAAAATGAAAAAACTTTGGAGGGCCCGGGTGTGGGTCTGGAGCCGAACCAGAAAAACGCGCCGCTAGGGATTTTCTCAACCTTTCGAATGGTCCAAACTAGAAGTCACAAAACCCATCCCACACCGAGTTAGAGTTGGAAAAAGGATTTATATATATTAGGGTGTTTTCGGGTAGCGGAAATTTGAAAAGCGCCAGGTCTTAATCGATAGAGAATCTTTTGAAATATCGCTGGTGAAAATTTGGTTTGATCCCTCCTGATACTTCCAAAGTTCCGAGGATAAAAAAGGGGAATCGGATCATTCAATTGCAGTTCACTTTGAAATTCTGATCATTTTTTATTTGTATGAAGAATGAGACGAAACGATACGAATAAAATGTGACATATTCTTCGCAGTAAACTACAAAAGTAGGCTCCATTCCCCTTTCATTTCCCGGAAACTTTAAA
>GL502331.1:44794-61187 GCA_000149185.1 Mayetiola destructor
AACGTGTTTGTCTGCAGGTTTGGATTAAATGAAATCCTGTGAAAAATCGAAGTGTATTGACAATTACAAACGAACAAAGCTTTATTTTGTCGATGATTCTAACCTAAAATACACAACTTATCTGAGAAATAGATGTGCAGAAATAAACATCATTGAAACCTGTGAGTTAATTAGTTTTATTGACTATTTATTACGTGATATTGGGTAATACAATATTTCAAATTAGTAAAGAATCGAGATCTTTTCTGAATGTTGAGTGTAATGTAACGAGAATGAATGTAATGTGTCTTTCAATCACTTTCAATCGACAATCATCTCAATTTTGTTTGTGTTTATATCGCCACAGGAATCTTTGCACATTGAAGATTTCATATTCCTCTCCTTAATTCCACTTTTCCGTTTTTATCTTGAAATGACATTTTGAGAATGAACCTACTTTTGAGTTTTGGTGGTCTCACAAACACTTAAAAAAGCATAAAAAGCATTCATTAGTACTCGTCCTAGATTCTCATGAACAGACATTTTTTACCTTGATTTAAAACCATCGATTGTGTTTACTAGGCTTTGAGCTGCTTTGTCTGCTGTGGCGTTAATGTTATTTTTAATTAAATTCATTGACGCTTCCTTCTCGTCGATAGTTTTGGTTACCAACTCGAGATTTTTCTTGGCCTCGATCAGGTCGGCGTTAATTTTGTTGTGGTTTTCCAAAGATTCGTTGTACGATTTTTCTATGATATTCTTTCTGTCAATCAATTTTGTTTTAGCTTCTGTAGCTGCGACTAATTCTTGTTTTTCCTCTTGAAGCAATAAATCTCCCTGTTCCAACTGTATTCCCAAATTTGTTAATCTTGTTTTTGATTCTAACAAATCAGTTTCGGCTGTGTTATTCTTTGTCAACATGTCATGATACAATTCTTCTTTGCGTTCAATTTCTTCGGTCAATTTATTGTTAGTTTTTGTCGTTAAGACTAGTTTCCCATTTTCCTCTTGAAGTGATAGGTTTCGTCTTTCCAATTGACTTTCTAAATCTTTGATTTTGGTTTTCACTTCAAGCACCTTAGATTTGACCATCTTGCTTTCTGCCGCCAGTTCGATACAAGTTTTTTCTTTCTCCGTTAAGGTGTCCTTTAGTTTGTCTAACTGATTCTTCGCTTCTTCCAATTCTTCTTTACTTTTCTCGGTATCTTTTCGCATTGTTTGATATTTTTTCACTTCATTTACGAAACATTCTTTATAATAGTCTCGTTCCTTAATCGCGTTAATTTTCGATAGTTTTTCAGATTGAATAAAATTTCGGAAGCTGTTAATCAATTTAATCTCCGCTTGGGTGCCACATGATGAGATATCAGCACTGGCATTTGTGATGCTGTTCATTACGTATGAATCATTTGTTGCAGATGTACTGCTCCGAGATGTTTCACTGTGCGTTATTTCCATTAATTCTGTACTGGAACTAGTAAACGTGTCAGAAACAAATATATCAACAAATGTACTACTCTCTGGAGCTCTAATGAAAGATGTGTCTTGTACATCACTTAACATTCCCACAAATGAGCTATTTATATCTGTCACTGTATTTGTGCTGCTTTTCATGTTGCATGAATTTTTTAATCCATCTGTAATGCTTCGACATGTTTCAATTTGCGTCGAGTTTGTTCCTATGTCCAAATCATTAAAACTTGTATTTTCATTTAGGCTGCTGTTTGTGTTGCATGAATTATTTGTTGGTGTTACACCGTTCCCCAGCGTTTTGGTGGGCGATGAGTCTGGTGGACTTGTACTTGAATCGTCAATTCGAATGATCTCCACACCATGTTCCAATTGAAATGCGCGAGTTGGCCGTGAGTCTGTTTGAGAATGAGCCGATGTATTTGCCGATTGAGTAGATGTTCTCATTTGATTCAAATACAATGAAATATCGGCTGGATTAAATTGGGTGCCGTTTGGCGCATAATTAAAAACACCATATTTTTTCCGAATATTTTGGATGTATTCGTTGACTTCCTATGAATGAATTACCATGAATATTGAAATCTAGAAATGTGGAATGAAGAATATGCTAAATGAATTCACACCTACCGTCATACATTCATTCAATAGTTTCTGGTTTTTCGAAGACAAACTGATGTTTGGACTTTCTTCAGAAAAGAGAAGAACGTGCTTTTCTGAGAGCAACGAACGCTTGTGATCACCGAAATACTGAACATTAACTGAGTCATCTTTTGCGGCGAGTACTTTAGCTGGCCAAAACGGATACGTTTTTGTTCTAGCCCAGACTAATATATGGGGGACTGAGCAGAGGTGCGTGAACCGGCCTTCTTCATCATTTCCACTTTTGTAACATTCCATACAAAGTGCCATTTCGTATATTTCTTCGATACAAGTTTTTAGAATCATCTTTGCTCGCAAGGCACTATTTTTCGCAGCTATAATGAAAATTCAATGATGACTTGCTTCATATGTTGAAATAAGGAAAACAACTCACCCATTGTAATTGAAGCATTATGATTAACCAATTTAACATCAGTTAAAAATTCACACACTGATTCATATTCACCCATGTCAACTTTGTATCTGATTGTATCCATGTCCATTGGTTGGACGATTTTAGAATTTGAGTCAATGGTTTTCCCGAATTCACATCCCAATATAGAACGATCCTCGCTCTGTAGAATGTTTTGCATTACAATTCTTAACAAAGGGGATAGTTTTTGTGGGCTTTCAACTCTGCGTTTATCGAATGCTTCACATTCCGGACATAGCCAGGTCATAGGCGACTTTATTTCTATGACCGCTTTCGGGTTCGACGAAACCAAACAATGTCTATGATACACTCGATAACAACGTGAACATCCTCGTAGTGAGCCCTTTGGAAGATGGCATGTCCAGACAATATTTGTCCGATCGACACTGAGATAGAATTATGAGGGTAAATTGTATTCAACAAAGCTATCAACATTATATGCAATAAAGAGAGAGATCGAATGAGATTTATTTACCGTTTTTGAGCGTTTTGTTGGTGAATTCTGACTTACAGATCCTAATCGAGATCGTGTTCTTTCACTCGGACGCAGATTCATATTTACCAAATGCAATCAAAGCTACTCAGTACAATTGAAAATGTTATAAATTTGTTATGATCGACTCAATGAATGTATACTCTGTTGACGAATGATGCTAAACCAAAAATGTCAATGAAATGAATGAAATTTGATCACCGAAATGTAATGTATGGACATTTGAGCATTAAGCCTGGTTTATACGTTGAATATCGGTTCTAACAAATGAATTGTGAACAGATTATTTTTCTCAAAGTTCTTTATTAAAATTATTTCGATAAAAATAGAATTGCCTGAGGAAATTTCAAGGAAATTAAGTAATGAGAATTGATATAATGTGATCATTCAAATTCAAATTTAACGTAACAAATCACATTTTATTTTGCAATGTATTGCAATGATTTTGCCATGTTTTGTCATTGGAAGTGTTCCGCCTTGATTAACACGAATAACGATAGTCGTCACATCTCTCTCATATCCCATGCACCATTCTGCAATCGGAACACACATCCACTCCATTCCGTGGTACAAATGGTTCTTCGCAGACGACGCATAATTTAATTGTTATTCGTGCAAGTATGTCGGCCCGGATATTATGTCTGATTCGAGTACGATTTCGACTGATGAGGATTACGTTCAAATTTTCACGACGGCAAAGTGGGCAAACGTTCCGGCTATCAATTTGAACAGAAAAAATTAATTCACTTTTCGACCTTACGAGCATAAATTTGATTTATGTACTCACTATCGTGATTCATTAAGAATACAGCGACGATGGAATCTATGGCCGCAGCTTAATGTGATAGTTCGGGTAACGTAGTTCAATTTAATGAGACAAATGGCACAGTCCATTTTGATTTTGATTCGAAAATAACTGACTATTTTTTTCTGAATTAAAATTCGAAATGGATTGCGATAATTTAGAGAAAAACAATATTTTCTTTAACTGAGTTTACTTGAATCACACCATAGGTGCTTTCGTGTCTATAAATCGAGTGGGTATGAATCGAATCGAACACTCACAATGATTGAAAAATGGAAGAACTATGACCGCCAAAACACTCAAGATTTACATATGTATACAGCTTCAATTGCAATTGTTTTTCGTAAGATCGCCAACAAGTGTTGAGAACAAAGCAAAAGTGTTGCACCATGAATATGTATATGAAAAAGTGAATTTAATGTCGAATTTTTCATGTGTTCTTAAGACGGCGTTTCAAAACAATCGCTTTAAGGATATGAAATGAAGACTTTCACATAAGAGAATGCATTTGAATATTTAAAAAAAAGATGTTGAGTCAAATGAAGTCTCTATCATTGAAAATCAAAGAGGCGAATCTTTTCAATCACAGTTTTTATCCAGTGCATTAATATCAACTCTCATCAACCATCTATTGAATTCAATTGAATTGAACGTACGCATTAATTGAACAACGATGCTTAAATGTCACATTTCGCCACATTTTATTACCTGAGCATTTTCGACAAAAAATGTTTGCACAAATAACATCGAAAAACACCGAGCGGTACTTCAGACAGTTTCGATAGAAAGAAATCATTATCCAAAATAAAATAAATTTTTCGTGTTTACGGCCAAACATATTTTTCTATTTTTTCGACATCATAACAGTCGCAATGGAAAATAATTTCTGTAATCAGGAAGAGTATGAAGTGGAAGCTATCATTGGGCATCGCATTAAAAACGGCAAAGTATGTATAGAATTGACTTAACATTTTTTGTTCTTGTTTCCGTATTGCTCTTGCATATTTTTCTCACCTAAATGACTGTGACTAACACATATAGATGCTAGATGCTCAACGCTCAATAACTGAGTCGGCAAAAAAAAATATTTATAATTTTTGTAAGCATTAGGTCTCGAAGAATCTTTTAATATACATAAATTTGCTCTTTTTAGAATGAATATCGTGTTAAGTGGGCTGGTTTTAACCGCAGATATTCAACCTGGGAACCGCAAGAAAATCTTGTCCATTGCCAAGAAAAACTGGCCGATTATGTGCCTTCTAAGAAGAAAGGTCAGTTGAAATAACATGAATTGCAAAGTTGACTCAATGAGTTGCTCCAACTTCTAATAATATTCAATTTAAACAGAAATTGAAATGGTTTTTGGATGCTCTGAGCGAGAAGGTGTGAAATATTTCTTGGTGAAATTCAAAGGAGCGGTAGAAAAACAGATAATCGACTGGGAGATAGCAAAAGAACAGCCACTTATATTCATGGAATATTTTGCTTCACGCTTGACTTGGCCGCCTACTCATGAATGCATGGATCCCAACGACAAAATCGTGAATGACGATAATATTCAACAGCAACCCAATGATATTGAATGGGATATTTGAGCACTACGGGTCACACGAGAATCTTTCAAACATAATATATTCAATACAAATATATTCATAATATTATTCATACTTTAATGATGTTAACATAATTCAATAAAGTGATTTTCTCTTTGCAACATAATGTACGTTTATGTCACGACTCATGAAAAATCTTTTACAAAGAATATTATCATATTTTGAAAACAAGCTATCAGTTTGTTAGATTTTCACAGTTCATTTGTGACTGTTTGTGACTGCCTAGAATCATCGACAAAATAAAGCTTTGTTCGTTTGTAATTGTCAATACATTTCGATGTTTCACAGGATTTCATTTAATCCAAACCTGCAGACAAACACGTTATCTTCATATGGCCTCATATATGTATTTTAGGTGACTTGCTGATGGTAAGACGTAAAAATACACATATGGTATGTCTGAATGCTTGTAATGCATCGAATTCAGAAAAAGAATTTATTAGATTTTTCCGCATATTCTAAAATTACTCAAAAGTGCTGACGAGCTGTTTTCGTTTGCTTTTGTTCACACGCATGTGTGAAGTCTACTTTGTTTACACATATGTGTCGATAAGGCCCTCCCATCGACAGAATTAAGTCTTATTCACCTGTAATTTTCAAAAGATTTCGATAATTGACACGATTTCATTTAATCAAGAGCTGCAGACAAACAAACTATCTTAATATGGCCTCATATGTGTATTTTATGGTATTTGAGGTCACTTGCTGATGGTACGACGTAAAAATACACATATGGTATGTCTGAATGCTTGTAATGCATCGAATTCAGAAAAAGAATTTATTAAATTTTTCCGCATATTCTAAAATTACTCAAAAGTGCTGACGAGCTGTTTTCGTTTGCTTTTGTTCACACGCATGTGTGAAGTCTACTTTGTTTACACATATGTGTCGATAAGGCCCTCCCATCGACAGAATTAAGTCTTATTCACCTGTAATTTTCAAAAGATTTCGATATTTGACACGATTTCATTTAATCAAGAGCTGCAGACAAACAAACTATCTTCATATGGCCTCATATGTGTATTTTAGGTTACTTGCTGATGGTAAGACGTAAAAATACACATGTGAGGCTGTTTGAAGATAACGTGTTTGTCTGCAGCTCTGAATTGAATGAAATCATGTCAAGCACCGAAATCTATTGAAAGTTACAGGTGAACAAGACCTTATTATGTCGATGGGGGGGCCTAATCGACAGATATGTGTAAACAAAGTAATCCTCACACATGCGTGTAAACAAAAGCAAACGAAAACAGCTGGTCAGCACTTTTGAGTAATTTTAGAATGTGCGAAAAAATCTAACGAATTCTTTTTCTGAATTCGATGCATTACAAGCATTCAGACATATCATATGTGTATTCTTACGTCATAGCATCACCAAATAATCTTGAATACACATATGAGGCCATATGAGGGAAGTGAGTCTGACCACAGCACTTGATTAAACGAAATCGTGTGAAACACCGAAATCTATTGACAATTCCAGACGAACGAGGATTAGTTTTGTCAGCGGGAGGGAATAATCAACACATATATGTGAAGTGAGAGGCATGAAAAGATTTCGCCACTGGAATTTTTCCACCTTATTGACTTCAAATTTCTTTCGCGTTTCGTTTTTATTTTGGGGATGAACCTTTTTATGAAGTACCTGGAAGTCCTGTGATCTTACGAACACTTGAATCGTAACAAAAACAGCCATTACTAACCTTTGAGCATTCAAACTGAAAATGTTTTTTACCTTGACTTAAATTCATGAATGGTTTCCACTAGATTTCGAGCAGTTGCGTCAGCTGTGGCGATTACACCATCTTTCAAGGAATTAATCACCGCTTCCTTCTTGGTGATTGTTTCGACTGCAGATTGGAGATTTTCCTTCGCCTTGAGCAGTTCAGCGTTGATTGTGTTATGGCTTTCCAACATTTCTTTATGAGAATTTTCTTTGGTTTCTATTTCTTCAGTCAATTTTGTTTTGGCTTCTATTGCCGCCGCTAGTTTTTCTTTTTGAACTTTGAGAGATGATTCTTGTTCTTTCAATTGAGTTTCCGATTCCTTAAGTTTTGTTTTCACTTCGGAGAGCTCAGCTTGTACTTTGTTGCTCTTTGTCAACAATTCTTGATATGATTTTTCTTTCTTATTCGTATCTTCAACCAAGTCTGTGTTTCTTTTTGTCGCTGTGGCTAGCTTTACTTTTACCTCTTGGAAAGATGGTTCCAGTCCTTTCAATTGGGTTTCCAATCCCTTAAGTTTTGTTTCCATTTCTAACAACAAAGCTCCGTCCAAAACATTTCCCGCCGTTAGATCCTCACATGATTTTTCTTTCTTCATTAGGATCTCCTTTTGTTCGTCTAACTGAGTCTTCACATCCGTCAATTCATCTACATTTTTGTCGATATCTCTTCGCAAAGTTCGACAGTTTTCCGATTCAACTTGGAAGTATCCTTTATAATAATCCCGTTCCTTAATAACGTTCACTGTCAATTCCTTTTCTGATTCAATGAAACTTTGAAAGCATTGAATCAATTCGATCTCTTGTGGGGTGCCACAAAACGAGAAACCAACGGTAGAGTTTCTTTCTGTGTTTGTGCTGCTGTTCATATTGCATAAACCTTTTAGTGCCTCTGTAATGCTTTCACATGTTTCAATGTGTGTTGAGTTCATTTCCTCCGTATCACCTAATGTTCCTAACTCCGACTCATTAATACTTGTATTTTCATTCAGGCTGCTGTTTGTGTTGCATGGATATTTTGTTGCTGTTTCACTATTCTGTAACGTTTTAGTGGGTGGTGGGTTAAGTGGACTTGTGCTTGAATCGTCAATTGAAATGATCTCCACACGATGTTCCGATTGTAATGCACGAGTTGGCATTGAGTCTGTTTGAGGTTGAGCCGATGTATGTGCCGATTGAGTAGATGTTATCATTTGTTTCAAATACAATGACATATCGGCTGGATTAAATTGGGTGCCGTTTGGCGCATAATTAAAAACACCATATTTTTTCCGAATATTTTGGATGTATTCGTTGACTTCCTATGAATGAATTACCATGAATATTGAAATCTAGAAATGTGGAATGAAGAATATGCTAAATGAATTCACACCTACCGTCATACATTCATTCAATAGTTTCTGGTTTTCCATAGACAAATTTTTGTTTGGATCCTCTTTAGAAAATTGGCTAATTCTACGCTCTGAAAGGAATGAACGATTGTGATAGCCAAAGTACCGCACGAATACCAAACCAACTTTTGCAGCGAGAACTTTAGCTGGCCAATATGGGTAGTTTCTCGTTTTAGCCCAGACTAATAAATGCGGCACTTTGCAAATGGATGTAAACCGGCGCGAATTTGCATTGACGTTTTGGTAGCATTCTCTACAAATGCTCATTTCGTATATTTCTTTGACACAAGATGTCTCGAACTTATTCGCTAGCGCTTTTTTATTCTCATCTGCTTTTATAAAGAAAATTCAATGAAGACTTGCTTCATATGTTGAAATAAGGAAAACAACTCACCCATTGTAATTGAAGCATTATGGCTCACTAATGAAACATCGGCCAAGAAATCAAACGTAGATTCATATTCACCTTTATCAATTCTCAATCCTATCTTGTCCAGGTCCATTGGTTGGACGATTTCAGAATTCGAGTCGATTGTTTTCCCGAATTCACATCCCAACATAGCAAAATCTTCGTTCTGCAGAATGTTTTGCATTAAAATTTTTAGAAAAGGGGATAATTTTTCTGGGCTTTCAACTTCACGTTTATCGAATGCTTCACATTCCGGACATAGCCAGTTCATAGGCGACTCAATTTCTATGATCGCTTTCGGGTTCGACGAAACCAAACAATGTCTATGATACACTCGATAACAACGTGAACATCCTCGTAGTGAGCCCTCTGGAAGATGGCATGTCCAGCAATATTTAACATCCTCGTAGTGAGCCCTTTGGAAGATGGCATGTCCAGCAATATTTGTCCGATCGACACTGAGATAGAATTATGAGGGTAAATTGTATTCAACAAAGCTATCAACATTATATGCAATAAAGAGAGAGATCGAATGAGATTTATTTACCGTTTTTGAGCGTTTTGTTGGTGAATTCTGACTTACAGATCCTAATCGAGATCGTGTTCTTTCACTCGGACGCAGATTCATATTTACCAAATGCAATCAAAGCTACTCAGTACAATTGAAAATGTTATAAATTTGTTATGATCGACTCAATGAATGTATACTCTGTTGACGAATGATGCTAAACCAAAAATGTCAATGAAATGAATGAAATTTGATCACCGAAATGTAATGTATGGACATTTGAGCATTAAGCCTGGTTTATACGTTGAATATCGGTTCTAACAAATGAATTGTGAACAGATTATTTTTCTCAAAGTTCTTTATTAAAATTATTTCGATAAAAATAGAATTGCCTGAGGAAATTTCAAGGAAATTAAGTAATGAGAATTGATATAATGTGATCATTCAAATTCAAATTTAACGTAACAAATCACATTTTATTTTGCAATGTATTGCAATGATTTTGCCATGTTTTGTCATTGGAAGTGTTCCGCCTTGATACACGAATAACGATAGTCGTCACATCTCTCTCATATCCCATGCACCATTCTGCAATCGGAACACACATCCACTCCATTCCGTGGTACAAATGGTTCTTCGCAGACGACGCATAATTTAATTGTTATTCGTGCAAGTATGTCAGCCCGGATATTATGTCTGATTCGAGTACGATTTCGACTGATGAGGATTACGTTCAAATTTTCACGACGGCAAAGTGGGCAAACGTTCCGGCTATCAATTTGAACAGAAAAAATTAATTCACTTTTCGACCTTACGAGCATAAATTTGATTTATGTACTCACTATCGTGATTCATTAAGAATACAGCGACGATGGAATCTATGCCCGCAGCTTAATGTGATAGTTCGGATAACGTAGTTCAATTTAATGAGACAAATGGCACAGTCCATTTTGATTTTGATTCGAAAATAACTGACTATTTTTTTCTGAATTAAAATTCGAAATGGATTGCGATAATTTAGAGAAAAAACAATATTTTCTTTAACTGAGTTTACTTGAATCACACCATAGGTGCTTTCGTGTCTATAAATCGAGTGGGTATGAATCGAATCGAACACTCACAATGATTGAAAAATGGAAGAACTATGACCGCCAAAACACTCAAGATTTACATATGTATACAGCTTCAATTGCAATTGTTTTTCGTAAGATCGCCAACAAGTGTTGAGAACAAAGCAAAAGTGTTGCACCATGAATATGTATATGAAAAAGTGAATTTAATGTCGAATTTTTCATGTGTTCTTAAGACGGCGTTTCAAAACAATCGCTTTAAGGATATGAAATGAAGACTTTCACATAAGAGAATGCATTTGAATATTTAAAAAAAGATGTTGAGTCAAATGAAGTCTCTATCATTGAAAATCAAAGAGGCGAATCTTTTCAATCACAGTTTTTATCCAGTGCATTAATATCAACTCTCATCAACCATCTATTGAATTCAATTGAATTGAACGTACGCATTAATTGAACAACGATGCTTAAATGTCACATTTCGCCACATTTTATTACCTGAGCATTTTCGACAAAAAATGTTTGCACAAATAACATCGAAAAACACCGAGCGGTACTTCAGACAGTTTCGATAGAAAGAAATCATTATCCAAAATAAAATAAATTTTTCGTGTTTACGGCCAAACATATTTTTCTATTTTTTCGACATCATAACAGTCGCAATGGAAAATAATTTCTGTAATCAGGAAGAGTATGAAGTGGAAGCTATCATTGGGCATCGCATTAAAAACGGCAAAGTATGTATAGAATTGACTTAACATTTTTTGTTCTTGTTTCCGTATTGCTCTTGCATATTTTTCTCACCTAAATGACTGTGACTAACACATATAGATGCTAGATGCTCAACGCTCAATAACTGAGTCGGCAAAAAAAAATATTTATAATTTTTGTAAGCATTAGGTCTCGAAGAATCTTTTAATATACATAAATTTGCTCTTTTTAGAATGAATATCGTGTTAAGTGGGCTGGTTTTAACCGCAGATATTCAACCTGGGAACCGCAAGAAAATCTTGTCCATTGCCAAGAAAAACTGGCCGATTATGTGCCTTCTAAGAAGAAAGGTCAGTTGAAATAACATGAATTGCAAAGTTGACTCAATGAGTTGCTCCAACTTCTAATAATATTCAATTTAAACAGAAATTGAAATGGTTTTTGGATGCTCTGAGCGAGAAGGTGTGAAATATTTCTTGGTGAAATTCAAAGGAGCGGTAGAAAAACAGATAATCGACTGGGAGATAGCAAAAGAACAGCCACTTATATTCATGGAATATTTTGCTTCACGCTTGACTTGGCCGCCTACTCATGAATGCATGGATCCCAACGACAAAATCGTGAATGACGATAATATTCAACAGCAACCCAATGATATTGAATGGGATATTTGAGCACTACGGGTCACACGAGAATCTTTCAAACATAATATATTCAATACAAATATATTCATAATATTATTCATACTTTAATGATGTTAACATAATTCAATAAAGTGATTTTCTCTTTGCAACATAATGTACGTTTATGTCACGACTCATGAAAAATCTTTTACAAAGAATATTATCATATTTTGAAAACAAGCTATCAGTTTGTTAGATTTTCACAGTTCATTTGTGACTGTTTGTGACTGCCTAGAATCATCGACAAAATAAAGCTTTGTTCGTTTGTAATTGTCAATACATTTCGATGTTTCACAGGATTTCATTTAATCCAAACCTGCAGACAAACACGTTATCTTCATATGGCCTCATATATGTATTTTAGGTGACTTGCTGATGGTAAGACGTAAAAATACACATATGGTATGTCTGAATGCTTGTAATGCATCGAATTCAGAAAAAGAATTTATTAGATTTTTCCGCATATTCTAAAATTACTCAAAAGTGCTGACGAGCTGTTTTCGTTTGCTTTTGTTCACACGCATGTGTGAAGTCTACTTTGTTTACACATATGTGTCGATAAGGCCCTCCCATCGACAGAATTAAGTCTTATTCACCTGTAATTTTCAAAAGATTTCGATAATTGACACGATTTCATTTAATCAAGAGCTGCAGACAAACAAACTATCTTAATATGGCCTCATATGTGTATTTTATGGTATTTGAGGTCACTTGCTGATGGTACGACGTAAAAATACACATATGGTATGTCTGAATGCTTGTAATGCATCGAATTCAGAAAAAGAATTTATTAAATTTTTCCGCATATTCTAAAATTACTCAAAAGTGCTGACGAGCTGTTTTCGTTTGCTTTTGTTCACACGCATGTGTGAAGTCTACTTTGTTTACACATATGTGTCGATAAGGCCCTCCCATCGACAGAATTAAGTCTTATTCACCTGTAATTTTCAAAAGATTTCGATATTTGACACGATTTCATTTAATCAAGAGCTGCAGACAAACAAACTATCTTCATATGGCCTCATATGTGTATTTTAGGTTACTTGCTGATGGTAAGACGTAAAAATACACATGTGAGGCTGTTTGAAGATAACGTGTTTGTCTGCAGCTCTGAATTGAATGAAATCATGTCAAGCACCGAAATCTATTGAAAGTTACAGGTGAACAAGACCTTATTATGTCGATGGGGGGGCCTAATCGACAGATATGTGTAAACAAAGTAATCCTCACACATGCGTGTAAACAAAAGCAAACGAAAACAGCTGGTCAGCACTTTTGAGTAATTTTAGAATGTGCGAAAAAATCTAACGAATTACATTGTACATATATGAGAAATACAGGCAATTGCAATGAGACAATAAATAAAATCTTTCCATTCGGACCTCATTGTCCCAAGTTTTGTCTTAATTTTTTTTGCGCGTTTCCAAAAATGATTGGATGCGCATCAATTGTTAGTTTACGAGCCATGTGAGTTGCATGGATTCGTACATATTCGTCGATTATTATAAAAACTAACATTTTTTTGTGATTAATATCGTGACTGAAGTCTATGTTTGAAAATATTTCATCGAATGGAATAGCGTTAAGAACTATCATATAAAAATTATTATACTTAAAGTCCTAAATATTATTATGTATCACGAAAAGCTTATAAATAATCTCACATATTTTGACTGTACTTTTAGTAGGTCTTTGCACTCTCAAAGTCTCAGTGAATAAACCTTCCACCCTATCTTCGTTATTTATAAAAATATCCTTGCATGTGCTTGTGCAAGTTGCATGACTGTATCGGATTCTTTTATCGATCGCTCCAGCGCGAATTTTGATTGTGTACAATTCCGAACAATTTAATTCGATATTGCCAATGAAATTTTCTTCATTGGTAGTATTAACGGGCTCATTATTCAAGTATTCTATCATTGGGTTCCACGTCGAGCTAACGTTCAATATATTCAGATTATCTTGACAATTACTGAATTCTGACGCCGTCAATTCTTGGAACGCGATGATTTGGCGTACAATACCCGACAGCTGCTCACCAGTTGGATTATCATTACGGCCAAGCATAGAACGCAAACGAGAAAATAAGCATTCTAGATTATCTTGACCGAGAAAAAAAAAGAGAATTGTATCAATTTTTCCCTTAACGACATATTCATCATACAAAAACTGTAATGTGTTGATATCTACAAGAAATCCTAGGAATCCTGTGCGTCTTGGTGATCTCAAAATTTCTTTTCCGTTCATCTTTATTGATTTAATGTAATCGGATAGATAATTCAGGAAGTGAAAAATTTCATCTGCGTTTCCCGTGTTCAAACCTTTTTTGAATTTGTTCAATGAATCACAGTGTTTCGCATTGAATATATCGAAAGCCTTATTGAAATTTTTGATAAATGTTATAGTTGCTGTGGCCTCAATGAACGATGGATCTCGCTGTTTTCGAAAATAATCCATAGAATTTGCAACCGACAACGATAATGTTTCTGCTGCCAGTCTTACGTTCATTATGTTTGAATTGTATTGTACATGCCTCTTAGTCATTTTATGTGCACCCAAACTTTCTCTCCTGAGTGCTAATTTCAGGAAATAGTCCCATGCTATATCGTTATCATTGCTGTCAGATAAATGACCTTTGTCACCAAGGCAGTTTCTAACTAGTTTCAACATATGTGGTGGATCAAGTACTAAACAAATTCTTTTACCATGTTCATCAAAAACATATGGTCTGAAATCATCTTGTGTGAATGATGCTCCCAAATAGTTAAAAGTTGAAAAATTGGCGTTGAGTCCATCAAAAGCAATACTTATCAAATTTGCTCCTGTATTCTCTATCTCGTGAATAGCCTCAGTTATTAATTCTGCTTTTTCGACTCTGTCTAATGATTTGATCAAAAAATAGCCGAGAATGAGCGAGGATTTTTTCTCCAACAAAGTTATGAGAAAAAACAAAGCGAAATTCGCTACTGGAAAGTCATCATCTTCTCTTTTTCCACGCGTAAGTAGTCCATTGAAAATTTTTTTGTTGTGATTCCACTGTACATGGCGCCTCATAGCCATTTCATCAAAACAAAGGCTAACATGTACGCTTTTCTCTTTAGCTCGCTCCTGGTCAACAATTGATTTTATGATAGATAATGTATGTTGATTGAAGCCCGGTTTCGTATCGGAATCGCTCTTAGAGTACCATTTTCTTAATGTCCGATGCGCTGGAAGTCGATTAGTAAACTTGTTCCTGATGAAGTTGTATGCTCGTTTGCTCATAAAACTTAATACAAGAGAAAATCTCCTAACTGAACTGCTGTATGGTATCTGTGGGTTTATCAAATGAGTGATTACATCTTTAGCATCGTCCTAAAAAATACATTCGAGAAAAAGTTCGGTTGAAATTGAACATGTAACATATAGGCGCATACAGCTTTTTTTAACGTGAGCACAATTGGTCCACAAACGATAAAAATTATTCACAAATCTCAAATCCTAAAATTGCGATCATATATACCAACAGTATATTTCTAAAATAGTTTTTACCTCCAGATCAAGTGTCGCGAGGCCTTTGACGAGTTTTAATCTTTTCTCTAGACGCTGATTTTTTCTTTTTAGGTTCCTTATCTGATTTTTCAATCTGAAAATATCATTGCCCTTCAGCGGCTTTTTCGATTTTTGTAAGCGTTGGGACTTTCTATATAATAAAACAAATAATCATGACAAATGATTTTGTGTGAAATTTTTTATGCAGAAACCATTCGAAACTCACTTGTGAGTAGCACAATAATTGTGATCCACTAAAGCATGAATTTTATTCAGGCTGTTGTTCATATTGCATGGATATTTTGTTGCTGTTTCACTATTCTGTAACGTTTTAGTGGGCGGTGGGTTAAGTGGACTTGCGCTTGAATCGTCAATTGAAATGATCTCCACACCATGTTCCAATTGCAATGCGCGAGTTGGCATTGAGTCTGTTTGAGGTTGAGCCGATGTATGTGCCGATTGAGTAGATGTTATCATTTGTTTCAAATACAATGACATATCGGCTGGATTAAATTGGGTGCCGTTTGGCGCATAATTAAAAACACCATATTTTTTCCGAATATTTTGGATGTATTCGTTGACTTCCTATGAATGAATTACCATGAATATTGAAATCTAGAAATGTGGAATGAAGAATATGCTAAATGAATTCACACCTACCGTCATACATTCATTCAATAGTTTCTGGTTTTTCGAAGACAAATTGATGTTTGGAGTTTCTTCAGAAAAGAGAAGAACGTGCTTTTCTGAGAGCAACGAACGTTTGTGATCACCAAAATACTGTACATTAACTGAGCCATCTTTTGCGGCGAGTACTTTTGCTGGCCAAAATGCAAACGTTCTTGTTTTAGCCCAGACCAATAAATGCGGAACATTGCAAATGGATGTGAACTGATGCGAATTCCCATTAACGTTTTGGTAGCATTCTCTAC
>AEGA01018422.1:0-13837 GCA_000149185.1 Mayetiola destructor
TTTAATATACCGAAACGTCGAACATCATTGGCAACATGACATACATTATGAACATTGCTCGTAATAGTATGCTCGCTGTAAATATGAATATATTCCTCGACGTATCTTTGAAATAAATCGTCGATCATGTCAGTATTCAAAACAAACACTCTGTACGAATTTGATGAACACAAAGTTACAGCACAACATAATTTCAAAAAATGCTGATACTCTTCTGTTATTAAATAATCTTTCAGAACAACCATCCCAATATACAGCAAAAACGTTCTATACTCCGTTCCCTTCCAATCAGATAGAATATTAAGAGATCGAATGGCACGATGAATCTCTGATGGTTTCCCTTGATTAATTTGTTCTAACATCCTATTTATATTATCAATATCGGCGTGTGTGAATCGAGTCTTATAAAGTTTCGTTCCATCTTTCCAACGCAATAAACAGCGTTTCATAATACCAAGGTCGAATAAATGCAGCGCATCTGATGTAGGAACATCGTCAACCATATCAAAACCATCCAAATCTTCAAGCAAGGATCTTGTCACATGGTGTTCTTTCTGCTCCTGCCTTCGAAAGGAATCATTTGTTCGAAGCGGACAATGTGTTTGCGGAAAAGACATCGTTCTTGACAAACGTGAATATTCTCCTTTAATGATGCATTTCTGGCAGCCGAAATAACCGTTAAAGTTAACGACACCTACAATATATGTAATGGAATTACTTATGGATTTCCAAGATAACAATTGAATACACTGAATATACCTTTGATAAAAGATCTAGCTGGAGTATCACAAATTAAACATCTTATTTTGATTCGAATTTTATTATTATTTATCTCGATCCCATTCATCATCAGTCTCTTCATTTCTTCAACGAACTTAAACAAATATTCATTTACATTCGATGGTTTGCCAACGCCACACCAGATAAGCACGACGAAAGGGTCGATTCGTTCGAAACCTAAATGAATTCATCCGTCTGTTATTAAAACGTTTAATTTTTTTACAATGAATTGTTTTACCATGTATGTTGCCCAGGATGGGCCAAAACTCAGTTTTTGAGCTATTAAATAGCGGTATCCCATCGATATTAAAATTCAAAAATAATGTGAGATCTTCTTGCAATGTACGAAATATTCTGCGGATATTGTGCTCTACTCCATTAAACCAGAGTCTCCCATTGGCAACTTCATTCAATTCTATATTTCGTGGGGTCAACATCAAAGTACGTGAATCTTTCGGCAGCATTGAAAATCCGAAGAAAATCAAAATATGTAGGAGATCATTCATAGCCATGCGTGTGATATTGTGTTTATGAGACCAGAGCCGAAGTCGTTCTTCCAATGAAGCTGTTCTCTTTCCATTTTCAAAGTTAGAATGGATATCTTCCCGAATTGCTCTGATTCTTCTATTTTCAACATTATCCACAAACTTAGCTATTTTCTTTGAAATTTGTCGCTTACGACGCATACGACGTCTCGCTTGTTCTCTTATTCTTTTGCTTCGTTCCATTTAAAAACTGTTCAAAAAAATTAAATTGATTGAAAGAATCCCACTTTGGATAAGAGATTGATTGGTTAAAACGAATTATTTTCTACGAATAATTTCGTCGTTCATTTGACGTTCCGATTCACACAACAGAAAAAACGATTGAGTTCTTCTGTAATTGTCAAAGTATTCCCGCCATTTTTACCTAAGACTTTGACAAGTACAAAAGAATTTAACCGCTTCTCTGTGTTCAGATAACAACATATTTCATAGCCTATACACGACGAAGAATTTTTTTTTAAAAAGTTAAAAGAGTTGAGTCCTTTTTATCTAAGTTCTAAAAATAACGTAAATAATGAATCGATCCGAGCAACAAATAGACCCTCAAAGTTTGGAATGCAAAGAATTGCTGTTGCAGATATTGTCGAACACTAAACCCAAAGAAAAAATCCATACAGTGAATGTAGACGATTTTCAGAGAAATGAACTTCCGAAAACGGCTTTGCCCAAAAGAGCTGCTTCATACAAACCACTTCCAAGTGATATTATTTCTGATGAGGATGACAATGATATTTTCGCTGGTGGAAATGATTCAGATGAAAGCTACGAGCCATCAGAAATCCATTCTTCATCATTAGAAGACAACGTCTCGAGTAAATACAACGAAAATTTTCGTAGACGATGTCCAGTCAATACAACAAGAATCACTAACAATAAGTTCAAAACAGATTTTGTTACAAATAAATTTTTCGATCGATTGAATAACAACAAATCAGTTTCGCGTGAAAATCCGAGAAATGAAGAAGAGACACCGACTGAAATAGATATTTTGGAGAACGACATCATACCATCGACATCTGCGAAAAATTCAGTTCGACGAGAAAGTCTTCACAGTGCGATCCTAAAGATGAATGATTTTCTATCAATACTATCGTATCAATGTGCGAAATTGGAAGAAGAAATCAATTCTTGTAATGAAAATCCGATCCAACTATGCAGTGGAAAGCGAAATCGAGCCGAATATGAAACCGAATTGCCATTGGGTATGGAATGCGAATTCTCATTGAAAGATCAAAAAGGTATCTGTTCCAGTTAAAGAAATAGACGGCATGAAAACGTTAGAATTCATTTTGAAGAATGAAATCGTGTTCAAAAGAGTCGTGAGTTGCTTGAGTTTTAAAAGATGATTATATATTCTTGATTCATAACCCAACTTTTTTGTTCGAACAGCTGGCGTATCTATCAAAGATTTTTGGGACAAATAAACAAAGGAATATGACTAAAAGTATTTCGAAGTTAGTAGACGCTCTAATAAGTCCCGAGTGCCTGAGCAAATATACATGGACGGGGAAAACAAAAGTTGGACGTAAAGAAAAATTTAAGGATTTAAGCGAAATACAAAACGTTCTTTTCGAAGCGGCCAGAAAAATTGACGGTACACTTGAATTAAATGATTTCAAAAGAGTGATTATAGACAATATTTTGAAATACGCACACGAGAAAGATCCTGAGAAGAAAAGAATGAAAAAAATGATGACAGTAACCGTCATTGAATGAATGTGACAAAAGAATTATAATTGATGCAATAACAAAACTGATGAGTTCACGGCTCATGTCTATTTATTTTTCAATAATAAATTTGTATATACAACTTCGTCAAATATGCATTTTCTCATAATTTAATCTTTGACCTTCACTTGATGCATTCCATCTCAATTAATACTATCTGCAACCATCTTATATTCGGCAATTGCTTTCACGAAGCAGCTAAATTCGCGAACGCTTCCTGTCGTCATTGTTGCATGAATAAGAGCGCTAATCTCATTTTTATTTGATTCATTTGTCGGAACAATTTCATTTGTTTTAACGGTTCCTTTTAGATTATTGTAGCCAAAATATTCCACCACAGCTGATGACTTAGTTTTCGTTAATCCAATTATTTTACCAGGCCACGGAGAGTAGCCTTTTTGTTTAGCAAACACGATTGTTCCAACGTTTAATTGGTCTAGATTAGTTCCTTTTTTGCACGCAGCCCATAACTGACGCTTTCTTGTTGCATCATTGATTACCTTTATTGTTTTTATCGGCTCCGAAGATGTTTGTTCGATTATTATCGGTAAATTCTTTTCTTCAAAATGTTTTTGCGGCTGCCCATCAGACTCTATTGTTATGTCATCTACTGCATTTGTTCGCAGATTGATTTCAATTGTGTCTTCGCTGATGTTAATTGGTGTAATTTTACCATCCATTGCCGTGCATCGCCATCCAGTGCTCTCCATATTCAGCACAAAGTTAAACGTATTTGTATCATTTACGTCGGCTTTTGGGATTGAGTTTATGATATTTTTGATGTCAGATTCACTCAATCTATCCAATTTTATGACTAATTGTTTTGTTTCCATAATTAATATCTCGACTAAAACTTTATTACCACGTGGTTAAGTGAACTTAGTTCAAAGAAGGCAAACGACAAAATGGATATCACGCAATGAAAAACCAATGATTTTATCTCCTCTTCTTCATCTTTTATTACATATATAATGTAAAACGAATGTGTACGCCATCTACAAGTGAATCTGGGAATAGTATGATTTTTGTCTAATGTAACTTTATTTCGATTTTTTCGTTATATGAACATATGCCAATTTTCAGAATGAATATAAATAAATGATAATGCATTTCGTCTGATATCTGTTTAGTAGAACTTAATAAAATGGGTTTTCAATTAATTAGCAGGAACTTTCTCAACGGGTTGGGTTTGGTTCTCTACTTGCGGAGAGTCGTCCACAAACTGGGGCTTAGACGATTCTGTATCGACAGAGAGAATCACTGTACGCGGTTTTCCAACCTCATTAAAGCATTTTGCTAAGTTTCTTTGAAGATCTATCTTGAACTGTGTTAGGCTGTAATTTACATCTATTTTCATCATTGCACTCAATAGAATGGTTTGAATTTGTTTGAACTCGGCAAAACAAAATTTATTGCCGGCTTCTCCTTTACCCGTCCATGTAAATTTCGCAAGCAACTCTTTAGTCATTAATGATGTCAAAAATCCCATAAGAATTTGTCTGTGAGTTTGAAAAACGTTCCTAACAATCGGTATTAAGCGGTCGATCTGTACAGGTAAATGATTGAGATATTAAAGAGATATCGCTAACTTGTTTTAAGATTCGAATATACTCACGCAAAATTTTTTGAATGAAGGATTTTCTCTTAAATCAGTTTCAAAATCATTCAATCGTTCTTTTGTTCCGATTGGTAGCTCGAATTTCTGAAGTTTATCAAACTGGGGTTTCTCTAGCTCTTCCAATTCACCACCACCGATCTCAAGAGCTGAAAGAGATTTGTGGCGTCGCAATTCCTCTGCCATTTGGCTCAAACGATTTGAAAGAGCTTCGATTGTACATGACATTTTGATAACGAGATCCAAAACTTTTTCATTCGAATTCGTTTCTTCTACTGTCTCATTCACGATTTCGTTCGAAGATACTACAGTGTCTGCAACAGCATATTTTTCAAAATGATGATGATAATTTGTGGCTCCGGTACTTTCCCGAGTTCCGAATCTATTTGTTTTCGTTCGAGCTCTTTTTACTTCGTTCCGATCGCGAAATTCTATCTTACGTTTGCCATTCATCATCGAATCAATTTTTCAATACTAGTGCAATGAATTATCAAATTTTTTGCCAAACTATAAAGAATTTTACTTAAACTGATTTTGAGAAGTAATTGCTGTACTTTTTTTTGATAATTGCACTTGTCACTTCGACCGGCTCATTTCATATCTATTTAGTGAGCATACATTGACAAATCTCTTTCAATTTCGGCTTGCATGCACACAATGACAGGCTCTGCAGGCTGTGTACGCACACAAAAAACACAAATAGCATGCTATAGAGCTTGCTTTGAGTCGAACGAGACAGATGAGGCGGCGTATCATTCCGTCTCGACTTACTACAACATGAAGTTTTAAAATTGTACAGAGATGGAGTTACCTACGGAATTGGATCATTTGACCAATAAAATTGATTTAATAACGTAAATAGATTTTTTCGTCTGAATAACATTTCATAAAAATGTTTATCATATGTTTCACTTCATACGTGATATGCATTTTTCCTAATGTGATGGCAGAATGAACACGTGTTTTCAGTTCTATTTTATTTCATAAGCATCAAAACAATAGTCTTCTGATTGACTAGATCATCAACAGCATACTGATGCTTCCGCCAGATGGCGTACAAATTAACTCACTGACGCAAGAGCCTAACGTCAGTCTCAAAAGTCGAAAAAGTCGAGAAAGACGCATAAACAAACCGTTGTGACGATTTTAATTGTGAAAATCCAAATTTGAACAGTGAAAGATAAGTGGCTGTGTGATTTTAAAAATGGACGAGTGAGTTTTCGTACAATGTTTCGGCGATTTCAGCTGTAATTAATATTTTATTCGTTTATTTCAAGTCAAATTCAGTTTCCAAGTTTCTGGGAGCTCGTTGAAACACATTTACACTTTCAAAGTGGTGACATTCTGAACGTCAAAGAATTGTTGACAGCGTTAGGGTATACAACAATTCAAACCATCTCTAAATTGTGCCAAAAAAAGGAAATTCAATTACTGAAAGCCGAATTCGATATTTTGAAGGCCACAAATCCTGCATTCGTCAACAATTTCAAAACATTAAATAATCTTAATTTCGGTTCTGGCTTCATTTTAACACTTTCGGATATCGCCAAAAAAATCAAATCTCGGTTTGCGACGGTTGACCGCCAAGAGCTTCGCAGAAAACTCGTTGTTGAAATTTCGAAGGTATTTGCTTATCTCTATAGATAAGAAATATATTTTCGATTTATCTCTCAGTAATATAACGGATATATTTATACAGCATTGTCACGGAATTAACGCAACTCAAATCATCGTAAAAGAAGAAGGTGGTGATACCAAATGTTCAGTTATCTGCACAAAATGCAATGGGAAATTTGCACTCTCAAGTTATGTCCGAGTAAAGGACAAATCCAAAGGTTTTCGAGTTTCAAACTTCACTGATCATTTCAAAAACTGTTTCGGTTCCACGCCGAACCAGATAGCACTCTTAAAACAGGTGTACGATCAACAAGTTATCTCGCTTAAGGCAATAGTCGAACGTGGAAAAATGCGCGCTTACATAACTGCCAAAAAAAACGCTTATTTGAAAAGACAACTGATGCAATTAAAAAAACGGCGGTGCAGTGCTATTCTCAAGCTGTGGCGAATTAAGAAGAAGAAGATCCAGCGCAACGGCCAAACAAATCGAAATGAATAAGCAAGGCCCATGGACACTTTTCGTACTTGATTTCTGATTCTCGTTTAATATTATTATAGGTACATACAGTGATGATCTCAGTGCCAATATCAAATTATCAAATCGATAATTCATAAATTATTTTATTATTAAATATTTTATTTACATATTTTTATATTATCGATAGTCTAACGACTAAAGGGGATGTGAATATTCCAAACAGTGTTCAACACGATGAAATTGGGAAGGATAGATAAATTATTGTTGAAGACCAATTCGAAAAAAAAAACAAGAATAGACAAGAACATTACATATTTCCGTACTCCAATGGAGACCACTCAAAAGTGTCAATATAAAATTATCCAGTGGTTATTAAATAATATATTATATTTTGATGTTTTCTAATAATCGATCGGTCAGCGACCAAATTGAAGAATTTATAAAAAAGTGTTCAATACGGTGAAAGTAGAAAGGTTGAGTAATAAATTGTTGTAGCTAAATTTGAAAAGATAAAAACAATAGGCAAGACCTACACACATGTTTCCTAACTAAGACTTCCCTAATTTGATTTCGGATTTTCGTTCATTTTTTTTCATAATTCTCGATACCACCATTGAAACCAATCAAACAGTGCCAATATCAAATTTACAGATAAATAATTTGTATTCCGTTATTTTTTCATTTGTATACTTCTTATAATAAATTGTTCAAAACAATCATTTGAAAAACGCTGATTCTTTTACTAGCAGAATGATTACAAACCCTTTCTCTTGCACAAAACTTTTGAAAAATTCCGCACATATCGGATATTTATTCTGCATGAAACAGGTAAAAATATAAACATGCATCGGGTCTAAATAGGAGCCGTGTTTTTGCACAGAACGTATGAAAAAATTCCCACATATCATACATTTGTTTTGCGCGAAACAGGTGAATATATACACACGCATCGGGCCTAAAATTGATCGGGTCAAATCATGTTAATTTTTTCCACAAATTTCATGCAAATAAAAACAGGCCTGAGATTTGCCAATTTGCAAATTTGCATATATATGTAATAATTGCAATATGCAAAAATTGCAATATGCATATATATGTAATAATAAAAACAATGAAAAGAATCAAAGTGGCTACTATTTTGTCTTTGAATCAAAATCGAAGGAAGTAACGTAAAATAAATTTACATTTAGAACGACAAACCAGATGCGTGATATGTTAGCACTATCAAAATATATGTTGCGATTGTTTAGTTTTATCTAAATCAAATGAAGTGAAATCAATTGATACGGCTTTTCTTTCTAAAAATTGATCTCGTTTTGAAAACGACCTTAGCATCACCGTTCCTTTGTGCATATCAACATGACTACCTACAGAATGATTTCAAAAGAAGCATTTGTTTTTTGGTCAATCCTCGAATCCGATCTCAAAATTAAAATTCCCAGCTACATAAAAAACTCTTTTTCGTAAGTAATTTTTTTTCACGCTATATTGCTATGCAATCGACTCACACTCATTAAATTTTGTTCTATAGACTCAATAATTTAGACAGTGCCGCTGTTTTTGAATCGATTGATGAAAGTGATATAGAATATGTTCAAAACTTTATTCGGACAAATCTCCATAATATTCTTGTCTCAAAATCAAAAGAAATTGGCTTCGAATACGACGAGAACGATTATTCCCATTTTTTCGGCCAGTTTGCGGAGGAACGGACTCGATTTACTTTTAGTGAATGTGATAAGTTAATCATAAAACTATTGGTTACACATATTGAATCTGTTTTGAGAGAGAGGGATGGTTTGAATCACTTCAGCATTGAACCAATCTATGAAGGTGTACAAACAAGACCATTCTTCGAAGATTTTATTCCTGTGACAAAGACGGTAACAAGTAAAAAACAGCCAGCTATTGATCTCATTCCAGACAGAGTAACCAAGACACATGCATTTCTCAGCAAACTTATGATCACTGCGGATAAAAATGCATTAACATCTAAGGCTGGTTATCGTTATAGCAATGAAATTAGAAAATTGGCATCGTATTTGCGTATTATATCTGGACGCTTAGCTTATCAAACTATTCAGACAAATATTCCATTAGCACTTCCAACGTTGAGTTCCACAAACCGATACATTACCCATGGCCACGCTAGAGCGGTTGAGGGTCAGTTACGGATCCAAGAGCTATCAAACTATTTAAATCAACGGAACTTGCCACGCATCGTAGCCCTATCTGAAGACGCTACTAGAATCAATGGAGTTCCCCAATATGATTCCAAATCTAATGAAATTTTGGGCTTCGTTCTGCCATTGAGCGGCAATGGAATGCCAATACCACACAGTTATCCGGCGAAAAATTTCAATGAAATATACACATATTTTTGTAATGGAACGCCGTGTGCTGGCTTTCTGAATGTAATTATGGCGCAACCAATGGCAAAGGTACCAGCATTTTGCGTTTTATTATTTTGCTCTAATTCCCAATACAAAGCAGAAGATGTTGCTCATCGATGGGAGTTTATAACCAAAGAGCTGGAAAAAGCTGATATTCGTGTTTTAGCCATATCATCGGACTCAGATCCAAAGTACAACAGTGCCATGCGAAAATGCACACAGTTGGGAAGCCAGTCGAACATATTTCAAGGCAGTGATTGGTTTTGTATGAGCGGATATGAACAATTGAATGATTTTGAAAGAGTTGAACAACCTTACTATATACAGGATACGATACACATCGCTACGAAACTCCGAAATATGTTTTTAAAAACCATGCGATATCCAAAAATGTTACCGTTCGGACCCAATTTTTATATCCAGACTAATCACATTGAATTTTTGATATGCAACATTCCCAAGGACAGACATCGATTAACTCAAAATGTTTTGAATCGAGAAGATAAACAAAATTTCGAGTCCGTGCTTAGGCTCTGTGATCAGAAGGTCATCGATTTATTGAAATCTCATGTTCGAGAAAGCAAAGCAACCGCCAGTTTTTTGGAAATGTTACGTGATATTGTCGATTCTTACAGAAATGTTGAATTGAAGCCACTTCAAAGAATTGAAAAAATTTGGTATGCAGTTTTCGTTTTACGTATTTGGAGGGACTATGTTTCCTCAAGTAAACATTTGAGCATTGAAAAGAACTTTTTAACGAGTAACTGCTATTCATGCATTGAGCTTAACGCACATAGCCTTGTTCTGGTAATGCTGGATTTGGGAAACACTAACTCACCATCATACTTCCAACCAAATTTATTAGAAAGTCAGCCATGCGAATCGATGTTCCGACAAATACGATCAATGTCAACAGTTTACAGTACGGTGACGAATTGCACTTTGCGTGAAATACTCGACCGGCTCAATCGAATCGAATTACAGAGCGAAATCGCAGCAACCACCGATTTTGTATTTCCCAGAATCAAATCAATGGACTCTGTCCCATTTGTCGACTGTGAGCTGCCAACAAAAGATCAAATTTATAACCAAATCGAACAATGTAAAGAGAATGCAATCAGTTTTGCCATAAGTATTGGGTTAATGAAAAAAAATCAGAAAAGTAAAATCAACTTGAATTGTAAAATTTCTCCCCTAACATTCAAAGCAAAATCCAGTATTGGTGTTAACTATGATGAAGATACGCGGAACCATTCAGTTCGGAATATGAAGTTGATTCAATTCGAAACATTGACGTTAAATAACTATGCAGAAAAGTTCGTTGACACATGTGTACTTGAAAAATCACTCTTCGTTGAAGTTCCAGGGGCTCGAGTTCGTAAAATAATAAAGAAATCCTCATTAGTTTGGTTGCTCCGAGCTGACTCTGTCAAACTAAGTAGCGATCGTTTGTTCCGAGTTAGAGCACTCTTTCCAAACAAAATGAATGGAAAAACTATACGTTTAAAAAGAAAACAAAAAATAACACACTTTAATTTTCGCAATTTTAATCAAAAGTAATTCAAAGGTTGAAGACAAAAATGCTTGATGCTAATCTAATCATCTAAGGTGATAACATTTTCTGTGTTATTTTTAAATGATTTACTTTGTTCGATCACCAAAAGTTTTGCGAAATGAGAAATATTTTGATCATTCATTGAAACGATACTATCGTAATGATTTAAATTGCTAAATGCTAAAATAATCGTTTGATTGAATTTTGTGTCGAACTTTGTTGTCATATTGCATGTACCATTGTCATTTATTATTAAAATATTTACGCTATATAATTCTGAAAGTGCTACTATTGATTCCGTTCCACCCCACACACATCCAGCCAAATCGTTCTCTAAAAATATTTTGCATTTTGCAGCAATTTGATCTTCGTGTGTTTTCGGTTCTTCTTTCGATCGTATTTTGCGTCCATTTGTCTTCTTTTCTTTGGGATATTTATCATTCTCTTCATAAACACGGCCTTTCAGGTGATGAATAAATCGCGGTAAGTTCTGGTTAATATGGCGTACTGCTTCCTGACGTAAATTCAGAGTATGATCAGCATGATTCGAACTGTTGACTTTCATCTGGAATAATTGATGCGCAATGGAAGCAAACAAACAATTACCCTCATTACCACTTATTCGACAACACTGCACTAATTCCTTTTGAATTAATGTCTTTTTAGCAACAAAATCGAAGACCACCTCATTATGTGAGGAACAAGCATTTTTCATTTTAATAATTTGTGTTGAGCACTGCAAATACAATGTGTCTTCTAACTCCTCAAGATCTTTTGGTACTGCTGTATAAATATTATTATTTGTTGAAGAAAAATCCGGTTCGATCTTGAGACTCACAGTATGACGGCTGCTCTCACCTTCGGCAACAAATGTAGATTCATGTTTTGGGTGTTTTATTTTTATCTCATCTTTAAATTTAATTGATGTACGTTTAAAGTTTTCTGATACCAAATGAGCTGTTCTGAAATGTCTGAAGAGGTTCGAAAGCGACCAACCCATAGATTTTCCATTTTCCTGATAACTGACTGCCACTGGATGATGCTCACAAAATATGCAGTTAATTTCACCTTTGAATCTTCCGTCTAAGCCCTTCGAAACATTGACTGAATTTGCAGAAAATTCATGATGTTTTTTTAATGTTTTGTGTGAATTGAAATGGTCTTTGGCTCTTGCAATCAAAACTGTTTTGATTTCATCAACACTTGGCAAATTTTGCACCGTAACGGCTATCTCATCACCAAAAAATCGTCCAGCTGGTGTTTGAATCAGCATTTTTTGCCATGATTTGATCAAATTTTTCACATTTCTATTCGCAACATCGAAATGAGAATAGTCGCCATCTGATTGCACTACTTTCTGCACATGTTTTATAATCACATTTAGTTTTTTAATATCACCGATTGAGAATTCAAACTTTTCATGCGATGAAGAGAATAAGCCGAAGAATTCAGAATTATATTTGTTATCGTAATTTGAATCGTTTTCTTTTGACTTTTCCTGCAGAACATTATAAAGCTGATTGCAAATGAATTTTTGAACACCTTTGATGTCATTTTCGTCCAACGTTTCGAAACAAGCGGCACTGTCCAAATTACATAGTCTGTTAAATAAAATGTGATATGAGTCTAGTGAAAATTAATAAAATATATTGAAAGTAATCACTTACGTAAAAGAATTTTTTATATAGCTCGGAATGTGCATTTTGAGATCGAATTGAATAATCGACCAAAAAGCAAAGGCCTGCTCGGAAATCATTTTGCGGTTGATGGTAATGATGATGTGCATACAATCTAATGTCAACTGATTGACGCGCTGAATCCATGGCTACTTTGATGTTAAATTAAAAATCAATGCTCAAAAGAAAACACAAAATATGCATTTCATACGATTTTGGTGGTCTTTATTCGACTTGGGTGGTATAAATTGATCACAAAAATAATGCTGACTTTGCAGGTACATAAAATTCAGGCAAAATTTATACATAATACTTTTTAATGACATCGAAACTGATACTTTTTACATTTCCTTTTGATTTCATTCGCAATCTTTTGGTCATTCACAAACGGTGCAATTTTTTGTAGTCCCCCAACATTTCATTACATTGAAAATTATCTTCATCGATCCACGAATCTTCATCACTTCCCAATCCTTTCCATCGAACAAAATATGAATATTTGCCACGCACTTTTTTATGTTGAATTATTCGTTCAAGTTCATATATTCCTTGATTGACTTCCAGGTTTCGTAATTCTTCCTTTAACACATGAACTTGAGTCGAAAGAGTTGCAATTTGCTGATCTTTTTCCTCACATTCATCTTTCAGGCAATGCACAGTCGAATGCAGTTCGCTTATTTCGCGTTCTTTTTTTTGACAATCGTCACATTTACTTTCTATGACATATTCTTCGTCGATGTACATTTTATCAGGATCATTTTTAATTGCAACATCAGGCTCCAATTCTCTTTTTACTGTGATTCGACTGGAGTTTAAAACATCATCGGAGCATTCCTAGCATAAATAATAATGCATGTTAGTTTGAATATCAAACCATCGTATTGACAAAAAACAAATAACTATTACATTATTATTATCAGCCATGTACAAGTCACATTCCTCAACAGCCTTTTGAAACAGCGCAGTTCGATTTTTTTTTATGTATTTTGATTTGTGTTCCAAGTATGGCTGTACATTTTCTACAGAAACGATACCACTAAAGAAAAGTTTGTTATAGCTAAAACAGTTCGTAGTTATAATATTTCAGGTTATGTTCAACGAAAATTTACTCACAAATTGTGTGATCCGAAGAAATAAACGCATAATTTTCTTCTGGGAATTTTGCCTTTTAGAACTGTGGGTGGTTTTTCGACAATATACGATGGCCAGTATGGGCAATATCGTAGTTTTGCCCTGTAATGTAAATTCAAAATAAAGATTATTTCAATAAATACATTATACGCATTTGCAAAGCAACTAGCCTGCGTAAAAAGAATTGATCACTTACCAGATGATTTGGTTTTTATTGATACGATTCATTGAATGCACGTATTTTGTTGATTTAAATTCGTTGTTTAAAGAAGAATAACTCTTAAAAATTATTTCGCTTTCTTTTGTTTAGTGGAAATGA
>GL502333.1:12851-24033 GCA_000149185.1 Mayetiola destructor
GCATACACCCAATAGAAAGTTTTATCCGAGTGAAAACGTCAATCATCACTTTATCGGACTATACTTCTGACTTATGCTATTATCCTCCCATAATAGTTGACAAAAACCCCAGTTGCTCGAGTACCAGTACTGTGCGCAGTTCATAGTTAAAACTAACTAAGTATGAACGGCAATTTTTTGTGAACTTAACCCTTAATCGGGTTGAGGCAATCGTTTCATCGATGGTACCAGAACGTTGTTTCGAAAATTCGCAAAACGTCCAGGGTCCAGATAATATCGAGTAAAATGAAATCGGGATGTTAAAGTTGTAGAGTGTGAGTTTAAACTTGTTAAACCAGAGGTTAAAGATGTAAAATAGATATAGAAATATGGGGGGTTTAAGGTTTTAAAACACAGGGCACAAGCAATAACCAAAGACTAGTGACATCTGTGCTGTATGTTGGAATTATATAAAAGATTAATCGCCTGAATTCAGACGACTCATTGCATTTATGATTTTATTTTGATGTTTGAGGATAACCAAATCTCCAAAATTAATTGTTTTTATTCATCCAAATGTTTTGAAATCGAGAAAAATATTTTCGAATAAAACATTCCAAAAAAATCATTTAAATCATCAGGGGCTTCAGCTATATGTATAGGCGTTTTGTCAGTTCCTGTCAAAGCCCTAGTTAGCGCTGATTGTATCGCTTTTTGTATACATGCAAATGTCACTTTGATTTCGCCCTGTGTTGTAAAACGAGACGTCAATAAGGTAATTTGAGGGGTTAAAACAGTAGAACGGGAATCGATCGGCTTCTTTTTCAAATAATTTGGTAAAAATCTTGGGAGGAAATTGAGAGGTTAAAGTAGGAATTCGTTGGGTTAAAGTGTAAAATCGAGGGTTAAAGTAGGAAATCGAGGGTCAAAATAGGAAATGGGAGGGTTATTGAGGCAAAATAGGTAGGGAAAGTTGTAAAATGGAAGGTTAAATACGTAAAACAGGATATAGGTGGCACATTTCAATATTACTAGAGAGTGGAGAGCATTTCAAATTTCATTGGGGCCGTGGAGCTCGGAGTCTCTTGGACATGTACTGTGTGACTGAAATTCCCACTCTCTTGTTTTACAACTCCAACCTATCACATTTCAACTTCAAATTACTACTTTACAAACTTAACATCCTGTTTTACGTATTTAACCTTCCATTTTACAAATTTCCCTACCTATTTTGCCTCAATAACCCTCCCATTTCCTATTTTGACCCTCGATTTCCTACTTTAACCCTCGATTTTACACTTTAACCCAGCGAGTTCCTGATTTAACTTCTCAATTTCCTCCCAAGATTTTTACCAAATTGTTTGGAAAAGTAGCCAATCGATTCCCGTTTTACTGTTTTAACCCCTCAGAATACCTTATTGACCACTCGTTTTACAACTTTAACCCCCCGTATTTCTATTTCTATTTTACAACTTTAACCTATGGTTTTACAGCTTTAACCTCACACTTTACAACTTTAACATCCCAGTTTAAACCCACCCGATAATATCGATAGAACGATTACCTAAACCAATCACAAATCATTTGCGGTCCTGTGAGGCGCTGTCGACCCGGTTAGGAGTTAAAACGAGGGGAAAGACAAAAAGTTTTAATGAGCGCTAATATTTCCTAATATTCCTTATATGCAAGATGGCGCCGGTTGTTTATTTAGTGACAAGAAACAAATTTCAATAATCGATTCGTCAAAATAGTGACAAAATAAATTGTTGGCGGTCCAACACTTGCTTTTCCGTACATAAAAAATGAAAATTGATCTTTATTAGTTGACAAAAACTTTTTTATGTTCCGATCATCAACAAACGATATCCGGATATTCAATGAATTGTATATCGCCAGCCTAGAACTTTGCAACGTGATCTTATCTCATGTGGTGTTTTTGCCCTAGCGTATGCCACAGCAATTATTCTTGGTCGTGATCCATCTGAATACGAACTACAGCTTGGGCGAACACATAGAAGCGATCGATCGATGCCATTGCGTCAACATTTAGCCGACATCATTGAAAGTGGGCAACTAACGTTATATCCATGATAGATCAATCCACAATCCACATAACATCGCTTTCTTTATTTTCCACTCAAAATTGAATGAAATTACGAAATTTTTTCGAAATTTTATCTCAAAATATATAGTAAACACTGTCGATGTTAATTAGATTGGAATGGCTGAGCAATGAGCAATCATTAAAACACATCCTTATATGATTTTCATATGAATTAAATAAACCCTTCTTCACATTTTTTTCTTAAATTCCATCTTTTTTTCATTATTTTGTTAATTTTGTCTTTTTTTAAATTTTTTTCTCACAATTTTGCTTCCAAATTTTTTTGTTTCCTGTCATAAAATTGTTTCTATTTATTTGTTTGCGCTCATCTTCTGATACGTTCATTGTTTCGACAGGGGCTACAACCCTGTAAAATTGGGAACAACGTCCAATCCATATATCGAGCTGTATCCTGATTTACCACAAACATACAGACGCAAAATTTTGGGGCACCAATCTAAAATATGGTTTTTCGTAATCTCCTGGCTAAGAAACAAAACACTAACATGGTCCCATCAATTTTTCAAAATCGACCGATTACGTTACGTTTCCTTACAGGATGTACGGAAAAGAAAAAAATCGTTTTCGTGGAAGTCATATACGTCAAAATCGAAATACAGTAGAATCTCAGAAATCTTAACCAGTTGGTTTTCGGCCAGTTAAGATTTTCGAAAAGTTAAGATTTCCGAAGGTGTTTTTCAAAAAAATAGGAATCGATGTTTGAGAAGTTAATTTGACTTTATCAATAATAAGAGTTACATGTAATAAAAGTATCATGCGGCATTTGTAGCCTGGTAGTAATCAGTTTCGAGATCGGGATAATCTGCTTTGTGCAAAGTTTTCTTTTTTAACTCTTGAAATGAATTTGATTTTGCCGAAAGAATATCAATTTTCTTTTTGATTTGGGATATAACCGATATAGTAACTCCATAATCAAGAGCCAACCTATTTGCTTGGACTTCATCGTCCAATTTCTTTAAAATAATTATTTTCTCGTTCAAACTCAATCTATTTTGTTTGTTTTTGGGTTTTGACATTTCACTTCTTTGCGCGATAAACTGCTCCGTTAAAAATGCAAAATTGACTGAAATGTATACCGCTATTGCGCTCTATGCAATACATAGAATCATTTCTTGGAATTGGAACAAGAACATTCGACAAAGAAAATGATAAAAACAGCGAACTAACGGCGAATTTGAGTAAACACTGATTCATGATGTCATTTCATAGCATTTCGACCGGATTCGAAAATATAAGAGCCTCAGAATATCAGTTAAGATTTCTAGACAGTAAAGATTTTCGTAGTTAAGATTTCTGAGATTCTACTTTATCTCGGAAAAAAATAAAAAAAATATTCGCTAATGACAGCTGATGACAGCTACTATTTTATGGTGTCTAACACCGTGGGTTAAAATATAACTTCAGCGCCGGGCAAATCTTTGTCGTTGAGCGAGTCATCGTGCTGTTGTCAAATAGTTCGGTGGCAATGGATGATCGGCAACTAAATCCAATCCGAATGATCAAAATCGGAAGCATCTCATAGCATTCCGGTACGGCGTGTCGTATTACCCATTCCTCGTATCACACAATCACATAATCTCTTTTTTTTTAAATAAAATATTAAAAAATCTAAGGAATTTTTACTTTTACATAAAAAGAAAAGACTGAGACTATGGATTCATCGATTGAGAGAAAACTGTATCAATTATTATTATTATATTATATGCACGCTCTTTCGCTTTATTTCTCTCTTTGCAAAATAATCATGCGATTGATGCTTCGGATAAGCAGTGACTTGCGATTGGAGAGGATAGGGGCAGGAAAGGGTAATTTGACGCGCCCTACCGAAAACTTACCGAAATTTCATCAAACGCTGCCAACAATGATTGAAAACGATTCAGTAAACATATACAGTGCAAAGGATGATGTTTCAAACAGCTCTCATGCTCTTTTTTTGCTAAACAGTTGCTGAAGCCAAACTTCATTCGGTTGATCGACAATCAACACAGAACGAATTACTTATTTTACGGATTTTTACGATGCATTCGATTGACTCACTTTCCAACCATCAATGCATAAATCCAATTTGTTTCGAACAAATTCAGCATAGTGAGGGCCTTTGAAAGTGATTGGAATTGTACTGGCTTCTCGTGTTTCTCGTTCTCTTCTATAAAACTCTAAAACAACATCAAAACAAACGAAACATTCATTAAACATAGGCCTGCCATCCGGGTAGGAGTTGGAAGGAATTTCCTGCTTTCAGAGACACATTCCTACCAGTAACTTGATATTCCTACTTTCCTTCTTTTTAGCTCTTAAAGTTTTAAAATTATTGTAATGAAAACGCAGTAAGAACTGAATTCAAAAATACGTGCAATTGATAAATTTCTATCTATCTTGATTTTTATCTCGTAGTGAACTCATCTTATATAAATTTCGATTTATTTTTCTTTTTGCGATTTCCGTGTATTTAATTTCATTCGAAATCAAATTGACCGATGACTCATTGCGTTTGAGCGTCTTTCAAACCATCGAAAAGAATCTCCTCCATTATAAACGCGACTTACATGAAAAAAATCAAATATTTTGATTAAAACATTGGAGCCTGAACTAATTTAAAAATGAGTGATCTCAGTCAGAACTAATTTCAAAATGAGTTGCATCGATTTCCACCAGTTAATCAAAAATATGCCGAAAATCTTCGAATAAAAATAAGCTCTTGGAACTTGGTGAAACAATCGCTATTTGTTTGAGTGACGATGAGGAAAATCAAAACTAAATTTTTTCAAATATTTTTCTGATAAACATTTCAAAAGTATTTTTAAATCATTTAATCAATGATTCATTTTTGGGAATTCCTGCTAAGCTACCCATATTCCTACCTTTTGATGTCTAATTTCCGAATGGCAGGCCTAATTAAACACAATCAAATGATTTATGATCAACAGTCGATTGGGCCATTTCTATTTGAACAATCAAATTAATTTCATATCATATTATTATTATCATCAAACCGGTAATTAAACGGCGATTCTATTCATGTTTTCGAAAACCACAGACAGTTCATGAGGATTTAACATCATCATGAAGATACTCGCCGTTACTCCATCGCTCATGATCTTATAATCGAATCTCTGATAGTCTTTTTTCTAAGCTACGTCTTTCGAGTAAAAACATGACCGGAATTTTCCAAGTCGTTGGGTTGTTTTTATTGATGTGCGTATGTCATTTTTCTGAGTGTTTCTGTGTCGATCATTGCAAATTGCTTGTGTTAATTTTGCAGCCGAATGATTTTACCATTATATTTGGGTGTGTATCAATTTTATAAAATATTTGGCAAATTCACAAAAACTATGATTTCGGTTTGATGGCATCCATTCACCGATTCATTGAGAAATCATCCACGGCTCAGATGTTCATCGTCAACTATTATGTGTCAACCGTGAAGTAAAAATAGTATCCAACAACAAAATTGATCAGTTTATTGAGAACAGAGAACATATCAAAGTCACACCTGGTCTGTGCTATACAGTACAGCCTTACAAAATTTACGGAACATTGAATATTGTTATAAAATAAAATCGTATATATTGATTTCGGTTTGATGGCATCCATTCACCGATTCATTGAGAAATCATCCACGGCTCAGATGTTCATCGTCAACTATTATGTGTCAACCGTGAAGTAAAAATAGTATCCAACAACAAAATTGATCAGTTTATTGAGAACAGAGAACATATCAAAGTCACACCTGGTCTGTGCTATACAGTACAGCCTTACAAAATTTACGGAACATTGAATATTGTTATAAAATAAAATCGTATATATTAATACGCTAACAAAAATCTTTCACTCCCTTTTTTACCTATATATTCTGAACGGATTTTTTTTAACAAAAACGTCTTTAGAAACTTTGAAACTTGAAGTTTTAAGGAATAGGATATTTTTTTAAAAAATCTATTCAAAATTTACAGGTGAAAAGCCAGGTTGAAGTGGAAGATGTAATCCTTGGTACTATACATGCAAAAAATATTCACACGTTCACAGCTCGAAAGGCGAAACAGAGAGAAAGAAAACACACAGACGGGTGATCAACAAAAACGAACGTTTATGTGTGTATGTAGCAATGTAGCATTCTTTTCAATTGAGCGTCCGTCTGTGTGTTTTGTTTCTCTCTGTTTCGTTTCTCGCTGTGTATATATGCTTCACTGACAACTAGATCACATTTATGAAAAAATATTTTTTTTTTATTTTTGGTTCGTTCAAACCGTTTGAGCTAATAATTTTTTGATATACTGCGTTTAAGGGGGAATGTGTGTGATGGTGTGTGTTTGACAGGAAATTGTGTGTTGCAGCGTGTGTTTGACAGGAAATCGTGTGTGTCGGTGTGCGTTTAAGAGGAAATATGTGTGTCGGTGTGTGTTTGACAGGAAATATGTGTGTGTGGGTGTGCTTTTAAGAGGGAATGTGTGTGTCAGTGTGTGTTTGATATTTTCAGTTTTTGACTTTCCCTAGAATGCGGTTAAATTTTGGCCGCCACAATCCACTTAGTTGTTATAATTCGCTTTGCACATTTTCACCGCTTCATTCAATACGTTTTCGCAATGTAATGCGTCTGGTGGACGAACTCGTAAATTTCGATTTGCCATCCACTGCAAAGCTTCATGACCAGCCACAGCCTGTGGCGTAGCCAGGGGGAGGGTTTTAGGGTTCAAACACGGATTCGCACGGGATCTTATGACAAAATAATTTCTATAAATCGTTTGTACAAATGATGTGAAGCAAGCCTTTGAATTTCAATTACCTTCTATTTATGATGGCGTCCAGAATTCGAATGATTTTCAAATCTCGAAAAACGATTGATGTAAGGTGTTCAGGAATGCATCAATTCGAATGAACATTCATATATACCGACACTTCAACGCTTTTGAACCGTTAGATAATACATTGTTATTCTTTGATATCAATCAAGTGACAAATCATTTTCATAAGAAATACGCTTGTATGTATTCCATTATGTGTAAGCAGATTGGTCGTCGTACGTACATTTGATTTCAATAACACCAAACTGAATATGATATCCCAGGCATTCATTTCATACAATAAAGAAACAATAGAATTGGAATGATGACTGAGTTGATTCATTTCGCCATATTTTGAAGTCGATTTTCTTTGTCGCTGTACCTTTTCGCTCGTACATTCGCTGTTGAGTCCACTAAAGACTCAACAGTACATAGAAACACTATAGACATCAATGGAACTGTGTAAAGTGTTAAAAAAAAAAGAAAAATCATATGTATAGTTGAATAACGTTAAAATCGGTATCAAAAATTTGATGTTCGCCGTTTATTATATTCATGTAATGATGAATGCTAAGAAATGCTATCACTAAAGATTAAGTTTGTTTTTTTTACCTCAGGGCATCCATGTATTGCAGACCAATCACCAGATTTTCGGGCTCGCCTCAAAGAAGCAGCGGGTGGGGATTCAGCATCAATAAATGAATTCCAGCCGGTGCCACCAGCGCAATTCCTTAAATACTTTTCCTTATGAACAAATTGATTCAGAAAGAACGCTTCCAAAATTAAGGTTTTCTACATGACATGCTAAAGATTTGTTCTATTATTATTCACTTCATTATTTATTATTATTTAACAGATTAAACTTAAGTTCATTGTTCCTTATTTCCTAATATTTTCAGAAAGATCCAAAAATAAAGAAATAATTCAATAAATAGTTAGCCAACCAATGATAACTAATCATGTTGTTTTTCATCTCGATCTCCTTGTATAATTTCAATGGAAGAGTCTATGATAACACTGTGATAGTTTTTAAAAGTTTTTTTTCCTAGCATTGAGTAGACCGGCCTGGTCCCCCTATTTTAATGAATGGCTTACGAATGATTGTTTTTTTGTGCGAAAATTCTTTAGAGTATCTTCCGTAGTATTTTTGAAAAATTTGATGAATTGTGTGATTCTTTTATTAGAAGTGAGTAATGATCTCGTCAAAGTGTTGAAGTTGTCGTAAAGAAACGCAATTATACTTTCGTCAAAGTTAAGAGAAAAGAATCTTTTGGCACCAGGTGCACGAAGAAAATGCTAAAAATTCAGTTCCACTTGCCCTCAGTAGAATCACAAAGGAAACATACTTGTCATTGAAAAAAATTATGGAATTAATCAAGCATTCCGTAAATTCTCAGCTCAGCACGCGAGCGCAACGAGCTCGAGCCTATGAGCAGCTCATTTGCATGCGTTCAGTGATGCGGCTCTGACGCATACATTCGAAAGCCTACGAAAATGTTTATTTTTTCAAAAATTCAACACTCATAAGGAAGACAACAAGAGAAGAACTAATGCTAACGTGTTACAACACGAACGGAATTGTCTTTCGTACCCTTCCTTATGTATGCGTCACAGCCGCATTGCGGAACGCATGTAAATGAGCTGCTCATAGGCTCAAGCTCGTTGCGCTCGCGTGCTGAGCTGAGAATTTACGGAATGCTTGGAATTAATTAAATATAATGAACACCAATGGGAAATTTGCGCAGTTTCGAAAGTGGTAACTCTATTGAGAGGAATGCAGACGGGATATACTAAGTGCATCTGCTTCATGTGTTCATGGGACACGCGTTATAAAGGAAACCAATACGATAAGCGTGATTGGCCGCCCCCTCAACAACAACACACACTTGGAAGAGGAAATGTCATTGAGATTCCACTGGTGCCAATGAATAAAGTTGTGCTGCCGCCTCTTCATATTACACTTGGTATTGTTAAGAACTTTATCAAAGCATTGAGACTGAACCAAAATGCGTTTCAGGAGCTATGCCGAATTTTTCCGCGCTTTAGCGTAGAAAAAATTAAAGAATTTACGGAATGCTTGGAATTAATTAAATATAATGAACACCAATGGGAAATTTGCGCAGTTTCGAAAGTGGTAACTCTATTGAGAGGAATGCAGACGGGATATACTAAGTGCATCTGCTTCATGTGTTCATGGGACACGCGTTATAAAGGAAACCAATACGATAAGCGTGATTGGCCGCCCCCTCAACAACAACACACACTTGGAAGAGGAAATGTCATTGAGATTCCACTGGTGCCAATGAATAAAGTTGTGCTGCCGCCTCTTCATATTACACTTGGTATTGTTAAGAACTTTATCAAAGCATTGAGACTGAACCAAAATGCGTTTCAGGAGCTATGCCGAATTTTTCCGCGCTTTAGCGTAGAAAAAATTAAAGAAGGTCTGTGGATCAAGTATTTTCGTATTTTGTATTGTTATAACAAAATAATTTCATCTCTGCAGGAATGTTGAATGGGCCCGATATACGACGTTAAATGAAGGATCAAGCGTTCGAAAATGCTCTCACTGCTGACGAACTCGTTGCATTGGACAGTCTGAACGCGTGATTGAAAATGTGCTTGGTTCACATCGGGCCGAAAATTGACGTATATACATTGTGGATATGCTCACAGCTTTCGAAAGAATTCAAGTCAATATGTCATTGAATTTACATTTTTTATATTTTCATCTTGATAAATTTGCTGAACATTCACCTACTGAATCGGACGAACATGAAGAACGATTCCATCAAGTGACTGCAAACCATGGCTGGGAGCTAGCAAGTTGCGGAAGCAAGTTGAGCAAGCAGCAAGCTTATTTTTTTTAGCAGAAGCAAGCAAGACGATCAACTTGCTTCCCTGCTTGCTTGCTGCTCCAACTTACTAAATTTTGTTCGATATTTGATACGGATTGAAAATTTGTTTCACGGATTTGCAAATATTGCACACTTTTCTTGCACCTGCTCAAATATGACGCTAAATATTCTTCAGGTGCTAAATGAACTTCAAGCAGGTTCATTTAGCATCTGCGGAACATTTAGCGTAAACAATGGATTTGAGATCGATAAATTAATAAAAAAAGTGAATATATTAATTCAACGTTTCATCTTCAGAGCTGGGCAAACCTGCGAAAGCGAAACTTCTCATTCGCATCAACAGAACGATTTGAGAATTCGTTTTCTCATTGCTCTCGTTCGCATTTGAATCAAATTTTTATATTCTGTAAACTGTTTGTAATTTCTTTTGGTCCGTACGAGAACGGAAATTGATTTGAAAACATCTTTGAACACCAGAAAAAAATTCCGAGCACCGTTCATTAAAATCGATACGACCTCTTTCCTAGTACTATGGAACTTCTATATGAAATGCATTTAAGGGTCTGGGTGAGTCTCTACACATAGATGACATTTGGTTAGTTCTCGAACGATTTTGGCACAAAAAGTGAAACCTAACCACAATCGTTTGATTTTGCGAATTTTATACTATCTTTAATGTCTGACTTTTTCAAATTATTATTCTGTGATTCATTTATGAATAAACACTAGAATAGGTATAAAATTCTACAAAGTGAATTTGATTTTAAATTCAATAATACAACTATTTGAAATATTTTTGAATTTTCATATTTAAGAAAAAGATTGAATATCAGACATTGAAAAGTCAAAGGGTTCTAACTATTTTTAGTATAAAATTTGCAAAATCGAACGAATTTAGTTAGATTTCAGTTTTTGTACGAAAATCGTTCTAATACTAACCAAATGTCATCTGTGTGTAGAACTGCTACAAGAAATTGCCAAACGCTACAAAAAAATGCTAAATCGCTATTAAAAAAAGACAAATCGCTACAAAAAAATGACAAGTTCTACAAAAAAATAACAAACGCTATAAAAAATTGACAAATGCTACAAAAGAACAGCTACAAAGAAATGATAAATGCCACAAGGAAATGCCAAACACTATAAAAAAAATTTTAATGCTGCAAAAAATTGACAAAAGTTACAAATAAGTGACAAACGCTACAAATAAATCGTTACAGAAAATGAGAAAGGCTACAAAAAAAATCCAAACGCTACAAGAATATGCCAAACGCTATAAAATATTGTTATTAAAAAAGAAAAAATAGAATTTCATTCTTATATTTCAAGATTGTGAAAGATTCGAGCAAATTCATTAAAGGAAAAAAAATATTTACTCACTCATAAGCTTATTCACTCGGGAAATACCGATTTATAATTTAACAAGGTAGTCGTGTGCT
>GL502333.1:55138-73399 GCA_000149185.1 Mayetiola destructor
CGCACGCGACTACCTTGTTTTTATTGGTATTTTAACATTTTAGTGCCATCAATTAATTTTTTCCTTATTTTTTAGTGCATTTCTCTCTATGCATACATTCATGTTATTGGTTTTCCGATGAAATATGGATTTTTACGTGAAAATTGAATATATAAATGTTTTTTCTCTTATCCGAGACTTCAATAAGCCAAAAATGTCGATTTTTCGAAAAAATTTCGAATATCTGAAATGCACTAGCAAAATAAGGAAAAAATTAATCGAAGGCGCTCAAAGGTTTAAATAACTGAAATTGTTTTCGTGTTTGTGTTGCCCTGGTCTTAAGACCGAAATATATTTATTTTAAACTGGTTTTCACAATAAACATCTCAAATAACAAATTCTTTCGAACATAATGTTTTTGATAGACACAATTTTTTCGAAAAAATGAATATTTGTTGAAGAATGAAGATTTTTCTCAAAATTGCCCATTTTTTACTAATATCTGCTAATATTCGCTAATGTTTACTACTCTAAACGGTGTCCAATGTCCAGCCCTCAAAGACCGGGTCAAAAATTTAAGACTTTGGCCTTACTTTTGCGGTCATATCATGGTCAAAGTCAATCAAAATGCAATTTTTTCCACTAAATGTGGTTTGATTTTGGGCCACGGTGGTAGCTGAAAACTCGTTATGACAGTATCGTTGCGAAACATATGAAATACAGACAAAAAAAGCCTAAGAAAAAAGTTGTCACAAAAAATGCGTCTGTATTGAAGTGAGTCAAACAAATTTTTTATTCCTCCCATTCGAATTCAATATATAGACCTATATAGACAGTAGACCATTTCATTCTCTCCGGCATTACGAATAATCTGCCTCATCCACGACACAATTTCAATCGTTTGCCAAGTGCAACAATCAAATTTAACAAAAAATTTGCGGGAATTCGAGATGAGAGGGAAAGCGAGAGGTCCTTGAAAATATTTTTTTTACATTGCTACTATATAGTCGCAGGCCTGCGTCGAACTTTTTTCACTCAAAAAATATAAAATAAATTATATAATCGAAGAAGAGACTACCTCAAGGAGTCTTGCGGGTTAGAGTTAAGCTGAGCTCATGTACGATATTAAAAAAATCATGGATCTATGGATTATCACGTGAGGCAGATCACTTGGGATATCATTTGTAACGCCCAAAAAAATATCTTCACAATAAATGATGATCAACAACACACCAAGAAATTTTTTCCGAGATGAAATAGAAAATTTCAAATTTTTCCATTGCTGCTTTTTCGAAAAGCTCTTTCCACTTTAGAAATCTCCTTCCACTCACAGTTGATAGCTCTTGACTAATTGTAAGCTTACATATGCCTCCATAAAAAGTACTCTCGCATCTGTAGAAAAAATTTAGTTTTTTACGTTTTTGTTCAATTTTGAGCTCCGAGAAAGAGATGTGGTACAATGCGTTTTCTTATTGACCACATATCGAATTTTTTTATGCCAATGAATTTTTTTCCGTCTAAAACACATAAAAACCACGTGCCGAAGACAGTTAATTTTTTTTGTTTTTTGAAATGGTCTAATAGATAGTGATATGGCTCTACAATTAATTCCAAGAAGCGTGATGAGCAGCGCTGGAGATGGAATTGACAAATAAATTTGGCGGTTGTTTCGTAGCCATAAAAACAATTAATGGATCACAGAATCAGGAATTCATTGTTAGAATCATTTCGTGAACAAATATGTTTGTATAATCTTTCGATTCAGCCCAATCAGCGTTGAAATCTAAGATACGTAAGTTTGAATCGGTAGTGATAAATAACTGACTTTGATCATTCATAACTTGATATGCAGGCGAACTGGAACCTCTGGAGCCATGAATACGAGCCGTTGGAAAATAAAGCTGTATATATTTGTCCGGCACCCTTAAATCGTATAAATTTACACGAAAATGACATTGCATGCCGCATAAAACACCAAAGTTTCCGTCATAAGAAATCGAATACACTGCTAAGTCATAAGGGTCCTGCCACATATGTTCATCTCGATTCGAACGAGTATCAAATAATCGAAATGTTGTATCATAATGTCCAGTTAAAATTACATTATCGTCTTTCCAATGTAGGTCATAAATTGACGATGACTGAGATGCCATCTGATCGACTGTATTCCTATGAGAATAATTATTTTGGTTTTATCTCGAATAATTTCAAGCAAATTAGATTTATAATACATACGTTTCTAAATCCACAAGATGCAACGCTCGTCGTATGGTATCCTTATATTTACCCATTCCTAAATGTATTTTGTTTGGAGATAAACTTATACATTTATAACCATTTCCAAGTTCATTTGTTGGTTCCAAATAAGCAATATCCAGCTCATATTTTTTCTGCCAGACTGCTGTCCTTTGTAATGTTGAAGTTACTAATAATTCGTCAGCGAAAACAACTGACTCTACGCACTGTTCCGGGTTTGAACGGGAGCAAACATTAATCTCATTTATTGAGTCACTATCAGAATCATTCAATGATATGATTTCAATCCGACCATTTTGTTTACCAATGCAGATATTATCGGTCGATTTATCCTTTTGTAAACAGGTTATATCTGAATCGTGAACATTACCAAAACTTTTAATTGGTTTTCGACATAATACTTCTTCATTATATTTCAAACGACGATAAACTCTCAATTGACCCTTGTACGACTTGTAGAGCAATTCTCTTTCCAAATGTATTCTTGATGGATTGAACTGCGGTTGATTAAATAAAACGTGTTCATTGTATCGTCCAAAGCACCAATTTTGAAAAACTTTGACCCGTTTAAAGTAGGATAAATCCATTATAGATCTGAAAAAAAAATTCACATTGAGTCTCAGTATAAGATAAACGAATGGTAAGACTTTTGACCGACCTTTGAAAGGCAATGGCATCTTTATTTCGATGGCCAACAATCAATAGATCCAGGCTCCGACGAAAAAATATTGATTTTCCTATAATGTTCTGAAAATGCTTACAGACGTAATATAAGGACAGAACGTCTTCAATCGTACATTTATCGAAAACAATTGAGAGTACATCATCATTAAGGTCATCCAACCGAAGTGTTGTTTTGGTCTCCATTTTGTATTAGATTTTATATTCAAATTGTATGGTAATAGTTTTAATAAAACTCAATGCAAAATATGTGACATCTGAGTCTAAATGAAAAAATATAATGACATTATTTATGTGAAGGAAGTATATGTGCATTATATTTTAATGTGGCGCCACCATCGGATAAAGTGAGCATTATTTGGCAAAGACTTTTCAAAAAATAATTAAAACTTTCCAATCATTTTTTTCCAAATTAATAAAGAATGCTCATTCCAAACTCGAGAATCTCAATATAATTTTATATTTACGGGATGTGAGGTATCACCGCTTCAAGATATTTTTGTGCAATTTGAAGACTGGCATGCGATAAGAGATCAGTGCTCGAAAGGATATGCCAACCTTCGTTACGTTTAAATGGGGGACCAATTATTTACATAAAATAATTTTTTTTTGGAAATATATTTTCGAATATTTATTAAACCAGCATGAATGTCACTATCTGCATTTTCCAAAAATCTATACAAACCTAATATATATTGAACAATCAGAAATAGTCAATGGTTCGTTCAAATATATGCTCTCTACAGACTTACGATAATTATTAATCCGAATTAAAGAACTGAATTTATTTTTTGTCAGAGGAGATCTACAAGATCATTAAACCTTATGGTATGAAAAATATATTCTAATTTTCTGTGCACTGTTTCGAAATCAATTTCAATTCGCGCTTGATTCGAATTGAACAAAAAACGCATTGAGTTTTTTGAAGATTCAGAAAGAGTAGGTTGAAAGCCATGGATGATATTTGTGTACCTCCAATAAGTTAGAAAAGTGGAATCTCTCTTTTTCAAACTAAAGCGATGAGACCACTGCTCCACTTACTTCACGTACACACTGAAGCTGCATTGGCGAACCTTTATTTATTAAAATAGATGTTAATATATTGTTGTATTCGGTTTATACTCAAGAAGTGGGTATTGTTAGATCTGACATTCATTGAACCTTCCGGTGGCAAAAAATGCTCTTCGAAATAATGTCAGCGATCTCGATATCCACCTGTTGAATACAAATCGATTCGTATTAAAAATGTTGCCTTATATATATAATAGAATTCTGGGCCGTGCTCGTATTGTGAACTGTCTGCGTGACAAAAAGTAATGGGATTGAGTTATTCCGCTTAACAACGATTTTATATGAATCGATAAGAAAAAAATTTCCGTAATAGATAAGGATATAGATAGTATGGGTATAATATCAAATGAGTAACCAATTCAGTCTTTGATACACCTTTCATAATTACCTAGAAATTCGTAGTTAACCACGAGCTCACTTGAACTCATATCTATAACTCAAGAAATTCGAATAAATCAATATCATAAATCATATCAAAAATCCAGTAATTTTGATTCCAATGAAAAAAAAAACTGTTGTATCTGATCAGATATTGAGAAAAAATTGACAATAAAATCATTCGGCACCTGAAAAGTAATGCTATACAGGGTGTTTTATATAGGTAGGTCACTATTACGAAGTGTGACTTTTGAATTCAATTTCTCTGTTGAAGCTAGGAGAGGCTTTGCCAACTTAAGAATCATTCTTTCTTGTAAAGGGAGGTTTGTGAAATACAATGAAATCATAAAAAAGCCAGATATTTGGCAATAATTTTGAGTTTTTTACGTGAATTTCCAAAAATCCACACTTTTGAGGAAAAGTACCCCCACTTTCCCCTCCAGAGTGATCTTTAAAATTCCGGATCGATTGAAATTCTTACCAGTAAAGGTTCCTGATCAGGAATGTTTTTTTTTTTCAAAATCGCTGAGGTCATCGTGTTTGGCATCGAAAATATTGCAAAAAGCCAAAATATGAGCGGCCGAAATGCATTGGTTATATAGATACGGCACAATGTGGATGTAGATGGGGGGGTCGGGGGCCAAAACTGATTTTCCCAATCGATAGAACTTGAAAAAGAACCTGAGTTAAAGGGCCCTTTTGGGGGTAAACCCACTCCTTCACCTCGAAAAACGGGTTTGAAACGAAATAATGGGAGGGGAGGGGTGGGGGAGAAAAGTCTTAGAACATTACCCCTTCATTTTCATACATTCCTATGGACTCCAGGAACGAAGTAAGAAATATTCCATTGGGATTTCCGAACGCCATATATAACATGCGGATTCCGATATCCATTATACCGGACTGTGACACAGATCCTCTTATACAAGTCGATAGTAGTCGGGTACGAGAGTAAAGATCAATCGGGTTTGACCTTCTACCATGTCCAGTATGAGCCCTAGGGCATTCCGAAAATTTCCATTAAAAATCATTTGAAATCTTCCACCTGGAATACTAGTGTTTGATCCCGGAACCGGTCGATCGCTTCTGACACGTAGATGCTCATTGTTATGAAGTCTAATGAACATCTACTAAGTTGCAATCCTTTAATTAAATTAAAGGATTTGAACTTTGAAAGATAACGCGAAATTTTGCCCGGTTTTTTGGACGCTTGTAGAATCGACTTTGAAAGCACTCTTTGATTTGAATTAAAGTTGCTCTAATAGATTGAGCACGAAAAAATGATAAAAGTTTGTTCTACACTTCGCCCGAAATACACTATAACATTGTTGTTTTCATAGTTCTGAATGTGTACACCGCATTAGCAACGTCAAAGTGTACACCAAAATCGGTTTAAACATTGCGTACACATAGCGTTGACTATACAGCGAACATCAAGGCAATAAGTGTCTACCTGTGTATAAGTCAACAGAAATTTGTACATATTGCGTTGACTGTCAACGAAGTAAACGAATGGCTTACACATTGTGTACACTAGGGTGTTTTCGGGTAGCGGAAATTTGAAAAGTGCCTGGTCTCAATCGATAGAGAATCTTTCGAAATATCGCTGGTGAAAATTTCAAATCATTCAGTGCTGGTTTGATCTCTCCCGATACTTCCAAAGTTCCGAGAATAAAAAAGGGGAGTCAGATCATTTAATTTCAGTTCACTTTGAAATTCTGATCATTTTTATTTTTATGAAAAATGAGACGAAACGATACGAATAAAATGTGACATATTCTTCACAGTAAACTACAAAAATAGGATCAATTGCCCTTTCATTTTCCGGAAACTTTAAAGTTATCGGGAGACGTGAGACCTACACCGAATAAGTTGAAATTTTCACCAGCAATATCTTGAAAGATTCTCTTTTAAAAAATTTCACTTGATGTGTCATAGCCATAGGTGAACATAGGGGGGTGTATCGCCGATTTATCCCCCCCCCCCATCTAAAGTTTTTGGCCAGACATCAATTTTTCTTTCGTTCCATTAATGAAAAAGAGCAAATTCGCTGACGAAACTGTGAGCACATTAGCCTGTATTAGCGGAAAAAAAGGAAAAGAGGGACAAGAATCATTCAAATCATGAAGATAATTGTTACATGCACCAAATGAATTGGTAAAATAAAAGAATGCGGAAAATGAGGTGATTTTCTCACTTTGATGTTTTGAGAGAAGAGTTAACCAGAATTTGAAGAAAATATAATTTACCAATTGTTTCAATATAGATAATTTTAACAGTACACAGCAAAGAAAAATCCGGTAGATGTCACACTGATCTGCGTGTGAGTATTTGGTATACTATACATTGTCAGTCTGAATTTTTACACTGACATTGTTGAATAACGACATTTCATTTTTTGAATATTTCAATGAATATTTTTTTATTCGATTAATTTCTGCTTTTTGAATCATATTTGATAATTGGTTGATATTTTCACTGCACAATTTTCGAACTAATTCAAAACCGCCCCCGCACACACGGTCGAATGTATTGTAGGTGAAGTTTGTGTGAGCCTGATTCAGAAAATGAGATGTCATTATTTAACAATGTAAGTGTAAAGATTCACACTGATAGTGTAAACCAAAGATTCATACGCACATCAGTGTGAAATCTACCGGATTTTTTTTTACTGTGTAGTGTTTGACGGGTAATTCGTCAAAAAAAACACAATATAATGTAAATTTAACCCCAGATACCTGGCTAGATGAACCACAGAAAAATTTAGGAGTCGAAACGAATAATAAAAATTTTTATTTCATTTTCCGTTTTTTTTTGTTCCATTTTTCTTTTATTCTTAATATTTTTTGGGACACGAGGCTCCTCCGAGGGAATTCTCACAATGAACCCTATTGATCTTGGAATCTAATTGGCGGAAAAGTATGTTTTGAATCTTGAAACCATTTATTTTCATTCCAAAATCAGAAAACAGACTTTGGCTTACTTGAAGTTTTTCGATGTTCACTATCTTATCAGTGAATGACATGATATTGATTTCTTCCAAACACATGCTAAATTTTAGCCTATCAAGTTTTGAAACATATGTTGATATTTTCAATTTGTTCCATCCTGGATCATTCATCATCAGAATGATAAAGCGTGATTTAAATAATTTATTTCCCTTTTATTATACAAGAATTTCATACACTGAAATCGATACATATTATAGTTTATGATTAATTCCAAAGAAAAAAGATTGAACATGTGTATTTGAGTCAAGCCCTGATAAGAAAAATCCACGAAATGAAGACATATTTTTATCTTCACCTGACACTCAATTGTGATAAGATAAATTCCTTTTCCATATATCTTGCCCTCAAAGCCATGTCATAGGTTTTTTGCCGAAAAATGAACGGCCTGGACTATTCATTCAAACTATCAGCTATTAATTATTACTTATTAACTATTTATTGAAGATTCAATGTAAGAGTTGGCAAAAATATTCGAATTCGATTGGTTTGAAGTTGTCTGTACAAATACTTAGACGAACAATATAATTGTAGACCAGGGGTATGAAACATTAAACATTTTTCTTTCATGCTATCGTTTAAACGCCATCTCTGTTACTCGCCGTCAAACGCTATACTTTATGACGGTATGATCGAATGTTGAAGTCAAGCAAATGCATGAAATCTCATCATCCTCTCATTCGAATTAACACATTGACGATAGCATCTGCGTTGTTATAGGAAATGAATTAGTGTGGAAGAAATTTCCTGTTGTTACACTGTATACAGTCTACAGAGGATGTATCACTCTATTCAAATATATATACAGTAAAGTTCCTCTAAAAGGACCACTTTGGTTGCTGGCATATTGGTCCACAAATGAGGAATGGTCCTTTTAGAGAGTGGTCCTTTTATAGAGACTTTACTGTATAAGACAACATGTTTACATTCTGGAATGAGTCGGTTGTTTATTTTTAAATGAAATGTTTTTGATATCGAAAATATTGTTCTGTATGATTATAATGAATTTAACTTAGGGAAGATTATTTTTTCAATAAAAATAAGCTGTCTTATTATTAGAAAAACGGAAATTGAATAAGTATTGAATTATGAATGGAAAAATTGTCTTTTAACAATTAGAACTTAAATAACATGACATGGCTTTTTATTCAGATAATTGTTTTTGATTTTCTCTATTCTTCCATGTTCGTTAATCGTTGTTTCTTTTTTCGCAAAAAATAATCCCATCTTTATCCCATCTGTGACGAAGCCAAACTGAAACTTTTCATTTTCATCCCCTCGTTGAGTTTTTTCGATTTGATTTTGCCGCAAGAAATATTTAAACCAATCGTTTTGTTCGGATTGCCAATTACCAGCGAAGTTATTGAGCTTCATTTGTCTGCCATTTCGTTGTAATGGTGGTGTGCTGGCACCAATCAGAAATTGCAGTAATCCGTCCGAATCAAGACGAAAAAATTTCCCATGGCATGAATGTATTGGTATGATATTGTTCAGCTTTATTGCTTTCCAATTTTTTTTCTTCTCCTGGTAGATTATGGTATCGTTCCAGTGCTCTTTGCATTTTGAAGAAAATTGGAATAGTCTGAAACCAGTTATTTCTTATAAATTTACTAACGGTTCTTAGAGCAAGTCGAATTCGAAATTCGTCGCATAATTTTGGTAAAGAAACTTAAAAGAATTCTCGGTGCAGCGGTTATTTGGATAGACGATGTTGTTTTCGGGTGCTTCAACCCATTCAAGAAATACTAGATCCAAATTATAATCTTTGTTTTGGACAAGAACATCGTAAAAGCAACTACCAACGAATTTTAAACTATCTTGATTGAAAAAAGCAGGAATGACTATTGGTGCAGTCGGCTTGGGTGGTAAATCCTTTTTTTTGCTTTTGAGGTTTTATTCGATTTTTTTGAAACCTTTCGTTTTGCCATCTTTACGATTTTAATGTCTTTACCTTTCTGAAACTTGTTGTCGATTACATTTGCATATTTGTCTATCTTCAAATCGAAGAGAGAAATTTCAATCAAGGGTTTAGTAATATGTAGCAAAGAATTAGACAATGAAATATATTCTTCTCGAATCTATTGAATAAAATTGATTGTTCAAACAAAACACAATAAGGAGGGGTGGCAATTTTAAGATTATGATAAATCGTATTTCGATTATGAAAAAAATTATTATTAGATTCTGAAAAATCACCATTCGATCATTATAATTCGATCAATATTCTCATTATTCTAATCATATAACGGCACAGAGCGAGTGCATTCAATATTCTCCATACACTCAAAAAGCACAAGCCTCAACGCCGTCTTTGGTGTGGTGGCAAACCAACACTGCGCAGATATTAACAGATAAAATAATACCCAGTAAGTGCACAGATGTCGCTAGTGGAAAATAAATGCACGCGACCTGTGTATAACGGAAACTCTACCCAATTGTTATTAAAGGTCAAGGCCGTCAGCTGCTTCGACTAAAATATTACATCAAAAGATGAAAATGAATTGATATGGCCTGTAGATATACAAATGCATAACGTTAAGGAGACATTCGCACATTTCCCCTCATTTGAATCAACACATTGAAAAATACCGTTCAATAAATACGATGGTACAATGAAGGGACGAGATCATGAAGCAAAAGAACAGATTTCTAACAGTATCACTCCGTGCAAGTATATGTAAGTCATCGAAACATGCGTTATTTGTTTACATTTCAAAAAGAGATGATTTACCATTTAGAAATGAAAGCGAATTCGATGCCGAGAATTATTGTATTGGTTTCGTTCGCATAGCCGATTTCGAGATATTCCTTTCTCATTTAATTTTTGTGACATCGTCGTCCGAATCCAAATCGAATATCATATTGTGAAATTAGATCGGTGATGGACCCTTAAGTGGAGAGATGGAAACGAAAAAATTCCGTTTGGTGCACTATTTTCTTTGTTGCATTTTTGGTTAATTTGTGTGCCCAAACCAGTTAGTATCCAATAATTTATAATAAATTCGTAGTTTTTGTTTGTGGATTTTGGTGCTTTGATCATTATGGTGACAAATTTCTTATATTTTCTTCGAATTATTTTCGTTTAAAAAAAACAACAATAAAAAAAATTAGCCAGTGGACAACACAAGCGAATCGACAACTCAACCAAAAGTGCTCCGAATTGATGATTTAATGACCGTTGGCTGTGGACGAGACAACAATTTGGTAAGAAATCGTTCGAATTATTTGAATTAAATATTTTCCAAACAAAAGTGTTGTGTATATTGTGTGTAATATTCTGTACAAAAATGACTCGAAAATCACATCGATTTTGTTTTTTCTTTTTTTCAAAACAGAAACGATCAAAAGGCATGGACAGATACGTGGCTTGCACAAAAAATATCAGAGGCTTGGCAATGATTTGATTTTGGGAAAAATTTTTGGCATCATATCATCAATGTGGGGAAATCACCACAATTTCTTTGTTATTTGATTTCACAATTCACTTGGTGCGTTTGTCCATTTTATTGGTGTTCTTGATGATTGATTTCATGTTGTTTTATGTTTATGCGAACAATTTTATGTGGTTTTATGTTAATGCGTAATAATGTTGTTCATTGTTAGACAAATTTTCAGAGAATCACAATTCAGTAAAATAATACCAAATAGCAAAATATGACGGTATTTACCATCGGTATATGTAAATAATGTAATAAATCATAAAACAGTTATTCAACTCATCCAACAGTAATCCAACAAAATTCATATTTTTAATCAAATGCAAAAAATCGATCGAAGATTTTGGTTCTCTATTTTTTACAAGATACCAGTGATATATACCGATGATAAATACTATGGTATTTTACTATTCGATATTATTTTACCCGATTGTGATTGTCTGCAAATTTTTGTTAAAACAAACAATGATTTTCATTTGTTGTTTATAAAATGTTTGTCTAACAATGAACAACATTAGTGCAATTAACATAAAACTGTTAGCATTAACATAAAACAACATGAAATCAATCATCAAGATCACCAATTAAATGGACAAACACACCAAGTGAATTGGTTGAATCGGATCTCGTTCTTTGCTATGGTTAACAACAATAATCCCATTATCAATCAAAACCAATCAATAAGGTACCGTTGTTGGATTCATAAACAATGATTGCATTCCATTCGTAAACAAAATCAAGCTGATTCATGTCCTCTTTTTCTTTTCATTTACAGTTTTTAAAAACAAATACAACATTTGTTGTCTAACGAAGCTGTTTAAGTGGCTTCGAACAATGTACAGTAAGTTTATATTTGCAAGCTACATTATAGAGATGGCGCTGTTGGAAATTGTTCGGAATATTAACAAATCTTTCTAATCGGTTTCATAGGTTCTTTGTAGACAATGATAGAACAATGCTTCACAATGAAATACAGTTATTATCAAGAGATTGTGCTTGCAAGAATTACTGAAAATTTCAATGTTAAAAATTTCCGTATATTCTTTTGATTTTTAATTATCTTTCATCTTTTTTTTTTCAAACTATAATTCAATAATGATTATAAATTATAATTATTATCATTGAAAATATCCTGATTGGTTGTATTTTTAGTATGAAAACCGAGGTCCATTCAATGATAAAAAATTCAAAACTCGACGACAATGATCACCAAATTCATCAGCATATTCAAAGATTATCCACACAGAGCCCTTGACTCCGAAGATAATTTGTTTTACTGGCCTTTGAGCGAAATATAGTATATCGTGACCTTCTGCAGTTAAAGGCTGTCTAAAAGGTTAAAATATAAATTAAATTGTTTGCAATTTATATGAAAACACTTCTTTACCTGTAGTTCCAACGGACGACAACCCCATCCCGTGGTAAATAATAGTACAGAAATGTATTTATTGATTCAGAATCAGGGGATATAGAAACAGTCAATGCTTTCGGAAGTCCTAGCAATGATCCAAGATATTTTGTTGGAATAGTTATAACTGGAAAATCGTCTTTCTGACTTGAGCATGAATTTGATAGATGATCTTGACTGATATCAGCTGACCATAATTTGTTGAAGTGATCACATATCAGCAATTCTTTGTTGCTTCTCATTGCGATTTCAAACGGAACTATGAATTCTTTCTTGATACTATCGCTCTTCAAAAAATTTAGTTTTTTTGTACCATTTTTAAGGGGAGAATATATTAACAAAAACTGTTTGTTCTGCAATAGAATGATGGCACGGGTATCATCAACTGAAATCAAGTTACTCGTTTTATCTTTATTAGAAAAGGTATGAAGGTGAATTCCCTTAAATGATGCATCACGTAAATCGTTGAATACGTGTCTGTGAATCTGTAAAATCATTCAACTTAATACAAAATATAGTGAACATTTTTCGAATTTAATTACCTCTGTATTTCCTCGTAGCAAATCAAATATTAATAGCTTCGGAGCACAAAATTTTGATCCATTGTCAATCAACCACAAATATCCATTTCGATCAATGGCTGTCTGGATGGTCCGAACTATTCCATTGCAATCACAATGACTCTTCGCATGCGATAGTTCGTTCGGAAATATACGTGATTGAATGGGTAGTAAGTTTTCAGGCCAAGTAGATTCAATGATGGAAACTTCTGTTAGATGCAAAATTATGATATTCGATGGACGTTCTAATAATAATACTAGATGAAATACTAAGAATACTAACGATTTGAAGAATTTTGTTGATTTCGGACTGTCGATTGAACTGTTATGAATGCTCTAACATAATAGATCGAAACGTGAACTATTGAACAGTTAGAATTCATTATAACTGAACATTGACCGGAATCATCAAAAGTTTGTAAATTCCAGCTTAGGGCAATTGTAATTAAAAATGAAAAAATACAAATTTGGTGCCACATTGCTTTGAGAAGTGAGAAATGTCCATCCAATTATGATAATAAAATGAAACTATTGTACATTAATAGCTTTCTGTTGTTCACATAAACTTTAACGCTTACAACACGATGTAAATAATAAACAAGGAAATAAACATGGAAATAAAGTTTTTTGAGAGTTTGGTGAAATAATATATTAATAATTTCCTGAAAGATCTCCTTCAAGTAGTTCCATTCAAGAATGAAAATGTGAATTAATGCATTTTTTCCGAAGAAAAAAACCTGTAAGAAAATAACATCAGCACAATTTTATTGCGACAGTTTCAAAAATAATTGCATATGACCCGAACAAGCGTATTTTAACGAGCACACTATACAGATCTAAAGTTCCACAAACACACCCAAAGGCACCGTTGTCAATGTGGTTGGTATATCGAATTCTGCGATTACAGTTAAAACACAGAAAGAGAGAGAGCGAGAGAGAGAGAACATTTTTGGAAAGATTTTGGTTCATGTAATTGATTAAAGGCCGACAAAATTGAGACTCTTTTGCTTTGAAAGCAGAAATCGATCAAAAATATGGTTTGATACTTTTTAAGTCAAGCGCTTTGAAAGACTTTGTCACGTTTTTTAAGTTGGGCTTTCATAGAGCTCTTGAATTTTCATTTCACACATTGAATACTTTCATATCAAGAGCCAACTAATATCCATATCGACGTGTTCAGGACGAGAATTGAATTTTATATGCGAATAGATTCAGGCAATTTTAAATTTGAAAGTTACTAAAGCACATACGACTGAAACTTGGGGTTTTTGTCCAAATCAAGTGCCGCCACCTATCGTATGATATGTAAAAATTTGTCATACAAACGTCACTTTCAAACAAATACTGAAGTAATTGTATATTTGTTAAAATTCTATTGGTCCACGCTGTAGCACATGCGAACAAGTAATTTATTATTGATATCACTTTCCGGCACTATATTTTGTCAACAAATTTATTTTTATAGAGCTTCGAAAATATTACTTCAGTTTGAATCTCGTTAAAATTCAGTATTTTCATTTAAGATTCTAACACATTAATATATCTAGAAAATTATTTGAAATAACTGTCTTGAAAAGTAGAAAATATGAAGTGTGTAATTGCTTTCCTCGCATTTTCATCATTATTACCAATTTTCGCACACTGCCAATTCCTAGATCCAATCAAAGTAGCGAAACAACAATCAGCATCGAAACTGCCGCCTTGTCGACTATGTACGCTTTTTGTCGATTCTTTCAAAAAAGTAACAATCTTTATGCAAAATCACTGAAAAAAATTTAAATGTTAATGACAAAAATAATTTTTTTTTTGAAAGGGAATGGAACGTACGGCTCGCGGAAAACATGAAAGTGGTGACGCAGAGTGGGAGCAACAAAATATGAGGGTCTACAGGAAAAGCGTAGTGCGGCTGGTGGAAATACTAGACAACATTTGTCAAGATCTTGATAAAGGTGAAGACCAGTGTCATGCAATGGCCGACGAAGTTGAAAAACTAGTTGAAAAATGGTTCTTTGAAGAACAAGACAATGAACCTGACCTACATCGTTGGCTTTGTATCGATAAACAAGCGGTTTGTTGTCCTCCTAATCATTTTGGTTCGAAATGCCTTCCTTGTTCAGACTGTAATGGTAATGGTGTATGTAAAGGAAATGGTACGAGGAAAGGAAATGGACAATGTCTATGTCATATTGGCTATGATGGAGAGTTTTGTGATAAATGTGATATTCAGTACTATGAAGCCTTTCGTGATGAAAAAAAACTACTTTGTGCAGAGTGCCATGTATCTTGCGAAAAAAAATCAGGATGTAGAGATGCAGGCCCAAAAGGTGGCCTAATTTTGTGCTTTGAGATATCAAATTATCGTATTGTTAAAAGTCTTTTTATTCTTTAATAGGGTGTATCGTATGTAAAGATGGATGGGAAATGCTAGCAGAACATGGTGGTTGCATTGATGTTGATGAATGTGCTGTTGGTAATAATGACTGCGGAAAAAATGAGTTTTGTATCAACAAAGATGGTTCTTACGAATGTTTAAGTATGAATATCATGCTACCTATGATAAATTTCACATAATTATTGTCTTCCAAGATTTATGGTTTCAATTTGTCTCAATTTTATACATTTACTAGATTAGTCCTTTCTAGTAACTTTAAGTAACTGAGAAACTAATTGTTAAAATCGCCTTTTCAGAATGTGACCGGTCATGTGATGGATGTTCTGGTGATGGGCCAGATCTATGTAATAAATGCGCAGATGGCTATGAACTCCGTAATGGCCTATGTACAGGTAATGAACTATTGCACATTTCTTTCGTTTTACATTTTCTGAAGAGGAAACCGTATCTCTTCTCCTTTATATATTCAAAATTCAAAGATCAACCATTTATTGAAGAAAATAGTATTTTAGCCATTGATCAAAAACTGTTTTCGATTTCAATTCTGATCCAGATCTAACCAGTGAAAGACGTTTACAATGGGAAAAGATCACTCGCTACGTAACTTATTTAGGCTTATGTGTTGCAACTTGTCTTACATTCAAAAGCTCCTCGTGGATAGCATCAATTATTGGCTTAGCAGTAGCATTATATATTTCCATTTCTGAATATTGGTTGAACACAAACCCATCGCTTGCGCAACGTTCTCGATCTTTTGAAGATATTCTCCATCAAATGAATTCTTTCTAATACTGTTTCGATTTTGAGAGTTTTGGCGAAAGTTTGTTTTGAAAATATTTTCATTCATTCTATATCGCTGCATCTAAATGAAACCAGAAAAGAAATTTTTAATCGTGTACACTTGACATGAGGCTCGTTTAGTACAAAAAAAACACCATCTGCAACGTTTCTGAACAGCTTGTCTTCACTTTAGTACGTCCTTCATAGAAATCAGAGCAATTCAGTACTACACATAAAACCTAAAGTGGAAAAAATTTGAAAAAAAGTGGACGAATTGGAGAAAACCGCTATGCCCGTATACAATTGTGTGTAAAGAAAGAGTAAACACATTTTTTCCCATTCCGCTTTGTGCCATTTTTCTTTCACTGTGTATTCTATATTAATTCTCACAGTGAAAGAAAAATGGCACAAAGCGGAATGGGAAGAAATTTGTTTACTTTTTCTTTACACACAATTGTATACGGGCATAGCGGTTTTTTCCAATTCGTCCACTTTTTTTCAAATTTTTTCCACTTTAGGTTTTATGTGTAGCCCTTCCACCCATTCTTTGTTTTTATTTATTTCGTAATTATCACTGTATCGCTGGTTCTTGTTAAGTTTAACTATCAACCGGGAATACAGACTTTTGATTCTTTTGTGAATCCACTGCACGTCAATATAGTTTGGTCGTAATTACAATTATATTCAGTTCAATCGATGGACTTTAGCAATACTTTCAACTTACTCCGATAGAAACACTTAACCGAAAAATGCTGAATTTCAGATAAGAATAAAGCAAGTGTGGAAGATGAATATTCTACGATCGCGTTTGCAAGTGATCAAAGTGGACGTCGAACAGATTTACCAATATCAATGAAGGCTGATGAATTTGGAAAAATGGAATTGTAACGAGATTTGCAGTTGAAAAGGGACAACATTGGATAAGGCTAATAAGGCTCAGCACAGAGCCATACAAATCAATAGACCCATAACATTTAATTTATTTGCAATTCTTAGCGAAAAAAGAAAATATCAATGAAACGAAGCATATTTCTAATGTCTTAAAAATCATTCGGAGTGAACATTGTACACTGTTAAGTAAAACATAGTTTTCGTCTTTGAAAAGACATTAACGCATTATTTTACCCAAAATGTATCATTAGTTTAAGACGAGTTTTCAGAGCAAGCGTTAGAACAGTGTAGTGCTATGTGTTTTATGATACTTTCTTAGTGAACACAGAGTACAGATTCAATTTTATGGAAGTAAGTTCCCATTCAATATGTTTTTGTTTAAATTCTAGAAACACAATCGACATTTTTTATGCATGAAAATTAGTCGAATTAGAAAAAGATTGTGAACTTTACATCCGAGATTATAATGATTATCAATCATACACAAAAAGATTCACAATAGCATTTCTCTCAGTCGTCAAAACTGATGACAATTCTGTGCAAATTTTGATTATTCGTGTAGAAAATGTAAACAAGTTCATGCGAATAATAAGCAATTGAACATTCTTGTTATAGAACTTCCTCCGATTTCTAATATAGTATATATTGCTGACTGCAAAAAATTGAAGTCATCAACCATAAAACATTCGAATTTTATAAAAAAATTATAATTTTAACTATTCAGTACTTACATTATGAATATTCAAGTTTTAACGCCTCCAATTTTTTCTAAGAATTATTCTGATTTTACTCCAATAAATAAAGCCATCATCATCGATTGACATGTTATTCCCGAACGTTCTCAAGAAATTAATTTTTCTTCCTATCTCACAATTAAAAACTGGAATTTGTTTTAATGTTGGTTCTTATTTGTCCATTCAGTCCTATCAGATCATCTTCCACAATCGAATACTAAAATTTGGCGGTAAGTAATTAGTTACTAATTTTTTCCTTTGGTTTTGTTATTTCGTTTTTTGGTTTCAGATTTAAAGGAAATTTTTATTTTGGTTTCAGATTTAAGGAAATTTTTTATTTTGAATAAATATTACAAATCAAAATTTACACCATCAAAAGAAACTAGTTCGTTCTAAGAATTTTCGTGATCCATAATTAGCGATGCACAGCGTTTCTAAGTACCGCTCTTATGTCGCTGCTTGTTTACTAGAGTACTGCACGGACGCCTTTTTTGCGATCCGAGTCCCGTCCGTGACCGAACCCAGCTAAAGACCCGAACTAAAGTCCGCGTCCCGTCCGTACCGAGGCATTTTTAAGTGGCATTCCAGTCCGAAGAAATAATATCAAAAATATATTTTAGATCCATAATCTACTTTCGAATCGAAGATATCTAACCAAACAGAAAAAGTAGTATATCATTCNGAAA
>GL502334.1:15585-29023 GCA_000149185.1 Mayetiola destructor
ATCCATGGGACAAGTTTATTAGGGCACCGGGAAGGTGCAATTTTCGTAAGAAAGTTCTACGGTAAAACCTTTATCAAAATCCAAATCCTCACCATATGATAGAGGAATGTTTTATGGAGGTTTTGATGTATTTTGATATAAAAGACAACTTCCCAAGATTTAAAAGATCTTCCTTTTAGTGGCATAGAAACGCATGCCGGGTTTTCCCTGGAATGCCATGAAGAATAACATTACAAAAAAAGGCTTTCACTAACGTTTATAGAACTTCCCCGGGCAACGCCGGGAACGGGCAGCTACTATATACATATATATATAGCAGCTCTAACTCGATGTGGGATGGGTCTTGTGACTTCTAGTTTCGACCATTCGAAAGCTTGTGAAAATCCCTAGAGGTGTTTTTTTTGTTTAGCCCTAGACCGCACCTCGATCCCGAGATAGGCATTCGAAATTTTTTTCTGTCATTTTTTTCAATTTTTTTTTTTGCGCCAATTGATGGGAATTGGTTAGAAACACAAAAATTTCGAGAAAAAAAATTTCATCCAAGGGTCCCCCATTGGAAAATTTTTAATTCTTTTTTCAAAATTTATTTTTTCAAAAATTTTTTTAAATAAATGTTTCTCTCAATTTTTTTTTCTCTCAATTTTTTTTTCTCTCAAATTTTTGTTTCCAATTATACTATCTATAATACCGCACATCAAGCACGGTAATAGTTTAGCTTGGCAGTGAATGCATAGTAGGGTGATAGCGAAATGGCACTTTTTCGAATTTCGATCGGCACGATGCAGTTCCTTGTGAGGTTGAGCCTAAAAAAAAATCCTGAAAATTCGTTAGCACTCCACTAGAACAAAATAGCGTGCCGCTCGGCCCCTAAATATCAAATATAGCACAAATGAAAGGTATTGATTCCCTCTTCAACACTTTTTAATGAAAATTTAACTGGAAAGAAAATGAAACCGAAAAATTTGTGTCAAACTCAATTTTATGGCCAAAAATTGCATTTTCTTACGAGAATTTTATTTTTTCTCAAAATGTTTGTATGAAAGCACATGTTTTTCTCATCGGAATCTGAAAATTCAGAAAATTTTACATGCACACAAAAAAATCACTGGATTGAATTCTATAAGTTTATTCCGTAAAACGGATTATTGTCAGGTTAATACCAATATACAGATTGATTTTGAATATCATCAGCTGAATTTTGACATTTCATCCAGTAGACTTTGCACATGTATGACTCGCTCATGAAGCGTCACATATACAGAATTTGGTATAAGTCCAGCGGTATGTATGCATGGGCTACTGAATGAAATGTCAAAATTCAGCCGAAGATATTTAATACAATCTGTATATCGGAATTAACCTGACAATAAACTGTTTCACGTAATAAACTCATAGAATTCAATCCGATGATTTTTTGTGTATGGGATTACCAATTTTCAGATACCAAAAATGCCTTAGGCAAAAATTTTTTTCCAAAGAAATTGTTGTTCTACGCGTTTTAGACGATTTCCAATCGATTGACGAGAAAATTTCATTGGGTATACTGTAGTAGCCATAAAAAAATTCTATGAGGTCTCATACCTCCCAAATCAATAGGGATCATTCTGAGAACTCCTTCTACTCGAAAAAAAAGTTTGCATTCATTTATAGTAGACTGGGCGAGAGTTATTGGAATAACTAACGACAACGACAACGACAACGACGACACCCAAAACCAATACTGTTCCACCATTGTGGATGGCGGAAAAGTAAAAGGAATTTCAATGAGTGATATCACTTCGAACGGCCGAACCAATCGTTATGGTTTCTGTAAAAAGTTCCCATTTTTTGATACTGAACCAATACTTTTCTCGCATCTGAAATCGTGGTGTGCGGAAAAGTAAAAATTTTCCCCCTTTGCATTTAAAAAAAAAAATGCAAAAAATTTTGAAATTTTTTTTTCTTGCCAATCGATTGGGAATCGTCTGAAATGCGTATAAATACAATTTTCTTCAACATTTTATTTTTTTTCTTCATATTTTTGAAGAAATTCCGGTTTTTTAGCAAGATAGAAAGAGAAGGAAAAAGATTCCAAAAAGTCCAAAACACGTTTGCAATTCACAATTGGGAAAGAGAGTTTTAATCTTTAAAACCGTTTATTTAGGTATCGTATCGCCAAAATAGAAATAATTTTTGATTTTTTCAGTTATCAGTTTTGTTTTCAATTTTTTCTTGTTATCAACTGTCATTTTTAGCTATCATTTGGTCAAATTAAATATCGAGCGGAATTGAGCCTAAACTTAATGTCACCATCAAAAGCACAATTCTTGAATTGCCCAAAGCATGGAATTCGATGCGACCATTTTCAACAATATTTTATAATCGTTGGTGAATGTATTGCTGCAAGAAGTGTTCAGTGCAAATTTAATATTGGGCAAGTAGGATGAAAATTCGCTGTCGTTCGTAAAAAAGATGTTTTCCATTCGAGTCAATGGTGACGACTTAATCATTTCATTCAATAATAAGGTAAGGTGGACTAATTTGGTCCGCACTTTGTTTTTTTTCGCAATAAAATGGCTAAAATGCACTGTATTGTTAAACCGATTGTACCATTCGAAAGAGCGAGTTCATAATTTAAAATGACACCAAGGACGATTCGAAAAGTTCAGAGAAAAGAAGATGTAAATCAATGAGAAGAGACACTTCATTTGTGGAGTAATACGGTCCCTAGTGGAGTAGTCCGGTCCTTTAGGGGGAAAATTTCGATAATGTTTTTTTTGTTAAAACATGGTAAATCTTTATTGAAGGCGGAAAAATGTTCGGAAAGCAAACAATTTTAATTGGAATAATCAGATTCGCAATTCACACAAGTGAAATATCCTGTTGTCATGTTGGCACATTTCAAATGAACTTCTCGTTTACATGTGTTGCATTGAACTTAATTGTTTTTTCTTAATTTTTTTGGCATTGGTTGAAGGCAAATTATACAGAAATCCTCCTCCGATGATGAAGAAGTAGAGACAAGCCGTGACCTTTTGGTTGAGGGTTTTTTGTATGGCGATATCAGTTGTTTTTTGGGTGTCGATTTGGTTTGTTTTTTGGCCGCCGTTTCCTTAAGCCTATGCCGCTTCTCAGGCGATGTTAAAATGCACGATTGCATTGGTTTTGGTCCAGGTTTTGTTTTTTTGGGCGCCTTTCGAAAATGCTCAGAACCAACTTCATTGAGGGACTCATTTAATGACACCCCTGAGGTGCTTGGCGCACCCGATTCGGAAGTAGCTACTTCCTCATAAGCAGCCGGCTCTTGATGAATGTTTGGCATAATGTTCTTGCCATATTTACTGAAAAGTAACATAAAAACAAAAAAACAAACAATTCTAATCACAAAGTCACAAAAACCGAAACACACAAAAAAATAAAATAAATCAAGCTTTCCCATACAAGGGACCGCATTACTCCACTAACGTCAAGTGCGTATATGCCATTGCATACACAACACATTGAATCAAAACATGAAACATTATTCTACGAAATTGCAGAAAAATGATCAAATTTCACTATCAATTAACTAACCTGGATGGGGAAATTCACAAACAATAAATTTTCACACGAAATTTTAGCCAGAAAATCCACTTTTTGATTTAAAAAATTTTCAATCGCTTATATGCGCATGAAGAACACGTCTGTATAACTTGATGTCTTTTAGCACTAATGCTTATTTGACATGAGCTGTCCGAATCAGCATGCGACACATGTCATATAGTACGAGAAAGTACCAGGGACCGCATTACCCAACGGACCACATTAGTCCACCTTACCCTAATAATTGATTTCCCAAATTTTTCCAATTTACGAAATGGATGCAAGCGTCATAGCTTTTCGGGCTCAAATGCTCATAGGAAACGGCATACCCGGAGCATGGTTCTGGTGCAAACAGTTCTTGTTCTACCATTCGGAAGTTCAGAAGCTGAACACGGGATTTCAGTTTTGAATAAATATTACTTTTAATTCAAGAAGAGCACACTCTTTATCACTTGATCAAATTAATGATATCATGCGCATAAAATTGAATGCACCTGACGATATTGAAAACATTGCAGCCAGTTAATATTCCGAAAAATCGTTCAAAAAAAAACATAGAAGAACCGATGATCTATTGGCAAAGAGGCCAACAAAATTGAATTTGATTGATGAAGATGAAGCAATAGGCGATGAAAAATTGTTGCCAAAAACAAACATATTTTGAAACATTCAAATTATACTGTGTTTTGAGTAGTTTTGATCATTATTTTTCATATTTTTCAACAAAAAACACCCATTAAATTTTCGACTTTTCGACTTAACCGAACATGAAACAATTGATTTTTTTCAGATTTATCACGAAAAAAATGATTTTTTTAATTTGAACTCGAAGAAAATGTTCAGCAGTTGAATATGATTAAAAAGTTTTAGTTGGATTTAAAATGAAAAAAATGTTTTATTACACTTGGGAATGGAAAAAGTGATTTATCAAAGTACAACTCCATCCTAAAAAATCTAGCACCATTAGATTTAGAGGATTCGGATTAGGTTTACTCGGACTTAGACTTGTCATCCTGGTATCAAGACGAAACGGAAATTTAAATATTCCATTCGATCTCCTATAGTCGTGGAATTGTCAAAAGAGGGTTTGGGATTGAGACATTTTTTACATTCACCTCAATAAAACAAACCACGACTTTTCAGAACAACTATCATTAAAATATTACATACCCTCAATAATTATTGTAAATGATATAAAAGTGCAAAATATCCAAATGAAGCAAAACTGGACTTTTTATCATCGATTCAATGTAATAATATCCCCGCAGGGACACTTGATTCTTTTTTCCATGCATTGTACAACACTTTGCATTCAATTTCATTATTGTTGAGTATACAACTCATTGTGAACGGATTCGAAAAAATGTTGAACTAAAAAAAGTGATCTGTAGGTCAGTGAATGAGCGGCTAAAATAAACAAAATATATACAATGTAAGTGGCAAAGAAAAAAGTCTCGCCGATTTCCTTAACAATAAAAGACAGCTTGATTGTTTTCAGACATAATATCACAATACCTGGCTGTGCACTGTGCAACTTTTGCCGACAACTTGAACAAAAGTCAGTGTACTATGAACTCAGGATACGAAATAAAACAAGTTCTCACAAAAGTTGCAGTAAATAAGCAAGAACTCAAGAGTGAAACAAAATGTGACAGTGAAAGAAACGTGAATCAAGTCCAAGTGAGAGGTAATAATGTTGTAAGCCGTCATTCATTCTCAGCACATTTTTTGACATCAAATCAATGCAATGCTCATTTGAGTGCTTAAACAAAATGAAAAAAAAAAACATGACAAGAATGAATTTCGTTCGAAACGTCGTTACATATCGTGATAGTGTTTTTAAAACCATGAAATGTATGTTATACTAAATTGCATTTAATTGACAGAACTATTTTCCATTTCTGTGACAATTCATCCGTCATTCGTCGTCCGTGACGATTGCGATTCTGTTGAGATGTGGAAAGCTATTTGATTCAGGAAAAATAGGTATTGTTTGATGTTCACAAAGGAATGATTGGAATTACTTTCGACCGTTACGAAACTCAGTATGGAACATGATTGTCCAATGTGATTATTATTTAATTTCCACTTTTTTCAAGTTGACGCTCACATTCCATTTCTTCGCTCCGAAAAAAACTGTACAACGCCAATTTTGCCATTTTTGTCTCCAATCGCTACGAAAAAATAATAATAATATAAAATAAAATGTCGGAGTGGTTTCGAAATTGGTTGTCTGTTAATAATTATTAATGGAAAGCGATTTCTTCAACTATACATCTTAAGGATAAAAGGCGAAAAGAAGACGTTCGCTAATTTCGATTGTGTTCCCTAGCGTTGAGTATGGTATTCCATTGGGCAAGATGAACCAACAACAATATTAAATATTAAAAAGAGCGAAAAAGGTTAGCAAAACGAAATGAGAAATCGAAATACATGAGAACATTGAAACATGTACAATGTAAAATGTACATTCCAATACAATGCTTAAATGCGTGCTTGTTTGTTTAATTTTTTGCCTAATTATTGTCATTCCGATTTCATTTCCGAAGTATTACATCCAACAGTATATTTAAACTATCTTCGTACATGTGTCTTGTTTGGAAGAAGATCAACCAGCGTTTTTTACGTTTTTTGCTTAAACGGATGGGAGACGTGTTTCTCTGATTCAAACTGACTTCGAAAAATTCTTGAAGAAGGAAAAACATACACACGTGGATTGATGGAGTATTTCAAATTATAAAACGTACGATAGAGAAATTTGATCGATGTACCGTTTAATATTTACCATGAAAGTTCCAGTCCGATCCATATAAAGTTGAAAAATGAACTGTGTTTACAAATCTATTTATTCGTTGATTGTGTTAACAAGATAAACAGTTTCTAATTATTTTTTTAAGGAGATAATAAATTTCCAAATTGATACCGAAACGTATTTTAATTAATTGTTATTCTTTCAGTTATGTCAAGAAAAAATGAAATTGTGCATTGTACTCAATTCGAAATTTGCTATATAATTAATTTTATTCATCCACCCCCTTGGAATTTATCGGACATTGGGGAAAAGTCTTGTTAAAACTTGAGATTTGTCAAGCTTAAAAATAAACCCCATTTGACTCAATTGGAACTGTTAATTGTTTAATTTATTAATAAACACTCATGAAACTAAACTCAAAATAAACTTAGATTCAGAACTGTGATTAAGTAATGTTTTTGTACAAATTATTCTAGAATATAATTTCCAAAAACGGTTAAAATTCCCTTTTTGTAAAAATTCAAATACTTATGATTAAGATAGATATCATTCAAATATTCATGATTAAGATAGATGATTTCTACTGATAAAAAAAAGTTTGCACCCATGGAAAATTCCGGGGTAGGGTTCACCAAACTGCGCCCAGATTTTTAATCAGTTCGTTAGACGATTTTGATGTCAAAAAAATGTTGTAACAAATTTTATGTGCTAATAATTTGTTTCATGACCTGGAGATCATTATGGGACAACCAATTTTTTTATGTCAAATATCTGTCAAATTTGACATTTGACAAAAAAACTGATGATGCCAACCGTATTTTTTTCCTTTCAATTTTACATCGACTACACCATTTGACAGTCAATGAAGACAGCTACTGTCAAATGTCAAATATCGAATGTCAAATGTGGTGTAGCCGATGTAAAATTAGAAAAAAATAAAATTAGCATCACCATTTTTTGTTAAATGTCAAATTTGACAAATAATTTTGGTCTTAAGGTGATCTCCGGGCCATGAAACCATTTTTAGAACATACAATTCGATTGAACATATTTTTAAAATTAAAATCGTCAAATGAACTAATTATGAAAATCTGGGACACATTCAGACATTTTCGAAATTTTTAGCAGTGTGTAATAATTCGTTAATTCACCTATCGTAAAATAAAACAGGAAATTTCGATTTTTTTTTAAATGTAAGCCTAATCCTTTGGTTTCAACTAATCAAATAACTTCTTCTTTGAATATTGAGTTTTCGAAATTGATTGATTTATTGAAATGAGTTCTACAGTAAAGTCTCTATAAAAGGACCAGTCTCGAAAAGGAACATTTCTCATTTGTGAACCAATTAATCAGCAAACATAGTGGTCATTTTAGAGAAACTTAACTGTATATATCCATCAACGTGTGCTTTCAAGATAGATAATAATTCTTAAAAAAGATCGTCTATTTATCGCTAAGTTTTTAACTGTGTCTGGCGTTCGCAATTCCATTGAATGAGGTACTCTAAGTAGAAACTTCAACAGTGCCCTTATTTTTGATCGATTTCTTGTTATCAACAACAATATCTGGATCAATGTCACTTCCATCTTCGGTTTCCCCACCTTCAGCGGTGGCTACACTGTTAGGTGTATATAAGCTTTCTGAATAAGTTACTTTACCGAAAAATTGTCGAAACTCATCGAAGCAATTTTCTTCGCGATCTAACTCATTCGACGACGGTGAATCACCAGCCCCGATTCCCATACCGTTAACGTCGGCTTCATGTTTCTTTAAATGTCTATCAAGGTTCGTTTGCTGGCCGAAACAGCGTTCACATAAATGGCACTTGTATGGCTTTTCTTTGTTGTGAATGTTGCGAACATGCCGCTGTAAATTGCTTGATATGCTGAAAGATCTTTCACAATATTTACATTGATATGGTTGTTCACCGGTGTGTGTGCGCAAGTGTCTTGTTAAATTAGCCGATCGTGGAAACACTTTCGAGCAATATTTGCATGAATATCTATCTTTCATTTTGCCAGTGTTATGATGTGTTGGGTTAGTGAAATTTGGAAATCCAGCTCCAGCGGCTATAGCCAATACATCATGGAATGGTTTTGTGAATGATGGATTAGCACTCATAATATCGGGCCTTTGTAAGTGACCCATAAACGGGAATGGTCTTTGTAAATTCATTGGACGACACATTGCTTCAAAAAGCATTGGATGGAACGCTCTTGGATAGGCCATCGGTGGGTTTGTTGGCGATGGTGACAAGCTTGGTTGTGGTGAAAGTGAAGGTGTAGGAGAAGCTTGAAACGAGTTGTTCGACAATTCGATTTTTCGGCCATCTTCCGGTAATGGACTCGGTGTTCGAGTAGAACTTTTGTTCAATGACAAATCCAATGGTTGCTCTCCAGTTGGTGAACTTTTCTAATGAATTTAAGAAAAAGAAACAAAAAATACGATTTTAATTAATCGAAAATGAAATTTATTCTCCTAATTTACCTTGTCATCAGATTCAGAACATATTGTCTGTTTGGATGGTGTTCTAGTGTATTCTAAGCTAAGACTCTCATTTCCATGCTTCGATGTTGGCTTCATTGTCAATTCTTCAATTCTAGAGAAGGTTGCTTTTGATCTTGCGTGACGTTTGATCGGTGGCGATCGATCTGGAGAATGGTAATCATCATTAACATCTCTTTTTGCGATATTGTTGTTATTGTGGATTCGATTCCGTATTGGAATCGGTCGTGCTGGTGATGGTCTCAAATTATTGTTTGCTTCTTCACCTGTTGATATTTTCTTCATATTGTCTCGAGACAACTGCCGTAATGGAGTTTTTCGATCAGATTGCGGCGTATGGTCCAATGTACGTTGTACCGTTGAGAATATCATTGGAAAAGCGGGTACTTGAGCGCTGCCGTTTGAAAAAATTCGCTCTAGATTGTGATATGGTGTAAAACCAGGCGGAAAGAATGGCGGAGGGCCTGGTAGCATTAGAAATGGATTCGTTGGTACACTCATTGCTTGCGATAATTGTGGAATGGCCGAGCCGACAGGTGATGGCACCGTATGAGAAACTAAATTTGATCCAACTGACTGTGTATTCGACGTTGTCTGTGTACCGGCCGTCGTATCACAAAATCTCTTATGTTTAGATAATGATGTTAAGGTACTGAAACTTTGTCCGCACTTCTGACACCTAATTTGTGTACGGCAATCAACGTGCATGCGCTTATGACGGCAAAGATTCGAGAATTGTGTGTATGCTTTGAAACAGACCTCACATTGAAACGGTTTTATCGATGAATGGATATGAGTATGTTGCTTGCGGCCAGATTCAGTTGCGAATGTTTTACCACATTCAATACATGGGAATGCTCGAGCACCTTTGTGACGATTTCGTATATGCCTTTGTAAATTCGAAGGATCTGTGAATATCTGCAAAGATAATAAAGAATCCAATTTGAATCAGTCAACAATTGTAATGGTTTCTTCAAGTCTAATTAATTCACTTTTTATTTATTATTACATATAATCTAAAAATCACGGAATGAACATGGACATCGAACATGACGAACAAATAAGAAAATTCGCAATCCATCACTATTATCGTCGAACTGCCCTTTTGATTCTGATATGCGCGTTATGCATTATGGAACAATTATTTTTACTATAGGAAATATATTATTGACGATACGGCTTCGAAATGAAACATTGTCAACATACAAATAACATTAACTACTATTCAAAAACTCGAAAACAAATTGATCAATGGCATCATTTCAATTCTTAAAGACAAAATTATTTTTCGAAAGCGATCCAAATAGTTAGATCATAACTATTTTATTGTGAGACAACTATTGATTTCATTCAAGACTTTCGGATTCAATACAAAGCATCATGCGTAGCAAGCCTTACCACTGATGTCGAAATAAAAACTCAATTATTGCGATGTACATTGTTCAGTGTACTACATACGAAGATCCAATTTATTGATTACCGTCAATTTAAATGAATCAAATAAGGTTTTCCATTCATTAATTTCCATCGCTTGACGAATGTGCAACAATACCAAACACACAAAAATACTGACGATTTTTGAGTGTTTTCTTTTTAAACTAAAACCACTGTGACTCAAATTCAAAAGCCAATCAAATTCATTGTTTGGAACATAAAATGCGTAGCAGGTCAATTAATGAAAAAATGTATCGTGCTTTATCATGTATCTCAATAGGCGTCAAATACACTTATTATTCGACGACACGCACAGATTACATCGATTGAATCAATTATTATTACAATAGATCGGCAACAAATGAATTTTCTTCACGTAAAAAAATGTCGATGAAAGCGTTCCACAGATATTGAATGATTGTTAATAATTTTTTTAATGTGATAACTATTGCCAATATTGAATTCATATCTGTCTTAATACGTGAATAAGAGAACGCCAGTGGATGTTACTCTTTGTCGATCATTCATCATATTATGAAATGCGACTCCTTCTTTTCATTCCGTTTATATCACCGATTCGGATGAACAATGGACAACGGAACATCTTGAAAGCTAATTTTATTTTCTCAATATCAGAAGATGGAATTGAAATTTGTATTCTTTTGTCCAAAAGTGATGAATACGAAAAAACATGCATGGTAAGCAACACACTTCACACTGTTAGGAAAAAAAGTCTTTTTTTCTTCACTGCAATTTTGCGATTCGGTTGTTTCAAAAGTGATAATTATGTGAATTAAGTTGAAAAATATTGTACTCAGTATGGTATTCGTTTTCATAAGTGTATAGTAAAATTGTTTTTGTATTTAAATGTGCGAAAATGCGTGCATTTAAATTGCATATTAAGAATACGATCAAAGGTTGACGTGAAATGCTCCGCACAAAAAGAGAAAATGGTGAATGAGGATTAAGTTCACTCTTATCTCATCTCCCTTTCTATTCCATACATAAATCGAGTATATATGTAATGAATTAGCTCATGCTTAATGTTCATTGTTCATATTGGGCAAAACTGACGAAACAGAAGAAACAAATGTATTATGGATAAATGGAAAATCAACATTTCCGAATGACATTCAATGTTTAAACCATCAATTATATTTGTGCACTTTTCTCACTTTCATCCAGAAAATTGTATTATCATTATTGTTTTTTTTTTGGCAATCGACCAGAATTATTTTGGCTCTTCTACGTTTAGGGATCACAAAAATTAATTGCCTTAACGTTTTTTTTCGTAGTTATATGGTTTTAAATCTAGAAGAAAGTGTAACTGATATGAACGAGAATCATATGGAAAAATCATGAAAAATGACTACCAAAACGAAATTTAGAGCAATTTTTAATGTAAACAATACTCCTCCAGGCATCAGAAACGCAAAATACGCGCAGCAACGTAAAAGAGAAACTTTCTTTCTTTTTTATCTTCCAAACATTCGACTCAAAGCTGAATTCAACTACAAAAAATTAGCGAAAGACTTTGGTAAATATTCTCAATACCTTACCATCCCATTCCCAAATCATTCGAAATTTTTAATTGGTTTCGTTATTACGTTTTATCAGCATATGAAATATAAATTGAAATTAAAACTGAATTAAAGATCGAAAAAAGCCCTAAAAAACGTTAAAAAATCAGATTGGACAGACAAACGATTTACGAGGTGTTTCTTCATTGCAATCAACGCAGACACATGGTGCACACGGGCATGCTTATCATTCCAACAGATTTTGTAATTACCATTTAATTTTCATCTCAACTTCATTCTTTGTTTTTTAATTTAAATCTCACATGTGAGTATATTGTATGCATATGTATCGAGCGTTTGGTCATGTATATGTAACTCGTTTCAACTTTAAAACCGGACAAAAAATGGATTTCCGTCGCAGCATTACATTATTATATTTTTTATGCGTTTCACTGCATTAATTACCGCGAAGCTTTTTGTTTTTCATAATTTTTTGATCTGATTAGACTATATGATATTCGTTAAAATAATGGTTAACATACATATTGGAAAATAAGTAGCATAAATGATTTAGCACTTGACATCGTACTTCAATCTCATGTCTTCAGTATTCGATGTGTGTCTTATATTTTTGTGGCAGTTGCTAAATTCCCAGCACAATCAGTTAGCTCGGTATTCTGCTGCGGTTTTATTTTAAGTGTCATGCTTCAGAAGAATGATATACAAAACATACTGATAAATAATACACGAAGCACTGCACCGAATCACATTACTATTGAGTTTGCTTCTTTTTACCTGAACCGTTCCATGTTCCATGCCGTGTAATAAGAGCACTCAAAACTTTTCGGTTCTTACTGTATTGACGTAGTTTTGGTTCGTTCATGGGTTTGGCACGACAAAAAATTTAATAATTATCACAGTATGATATCGATTTAAATGTTATTAATCCTGTTGAGCATATACTTTTTTCAATTCAATAATTCATATACTTGTATTTTGCTCAAACGCGCATGTGCTATTTTCAGTCTGTCTTGTCTCTTCGTCGTTTTTGGCGAACGTTAATTCGATTTTACAATAGTAGAAAGTAAAAATTACAAAACACTCAATATTTGGGCTTAGATCAATTTTGACAATAATTTTGTAAAAATAGGGAGAAATCTTGTTAAAAATGGAGACATTTCGTATGCACGTAAAGAGCAAAGAAAAATTGTCGCACCTTTTTTCATTCACCAAAGGTGCATTACTATATTTGGTGTTTTTTTCTGCTTTTTCTTCGTTTTGGTCCGGAATAGTGACTAGTAATATTGAGAAGTCACCATCTGTACTCCCAGGAGTCAAAACTCTGGTTTTAGTTGATTTTTCTGAGATTTTTTGAGATTTTATGCATTTTTACTTTTCCGCACACCACAATTTCAGTTGTTTGTCATTTTTGACATTTTAAAAAAAAAAATTTTTTTTGTTCTAAAGTGATCTCCGGGTCCTGAAACGGATTTTTAGCATATAAAACCCGTTTTGACATTTTTTGACATTATCTCGGTAAATTGACCTGATCTAAAAACAACGGTTGGCACCACTGGATTCTGGGGCTCAAAATTAAGTTTACGTGTTCCGGCGTTTTGGTGTGTCATTTAAAGAGTTGAGATTTTACCTACAGTGTTATACAGGG
>GL502334.1:53216-65597 GCA_000149185.1 Mayetiola destructor
GATAAATGAAAAATAAATGATTTATGATTTCAATTTATTATGGACAAAATCCAGACAAAAGAATCGTTTCCAAACAAACGAATCCCTCAAGAAAAATTTCGGTCTTTTTGATGCCTTCGAAGAATTTTTTTGCAATTTCTCGTCGGGGTGGCGAGTAGCTGAATTGGGGTGGCATCGCCACCCTTTGCACTCCTCTGGCTACGCCGCTGAGAAGGAGTCAATACCTTTCCAACGCGCTATATAACACGTTGATCGGATCTCTGGTGCACAAGTTATAGTATAATACTGAATATACTCGACGTGAAAAATGACGATTTTGTTCATATTTTTCAACTTTGGAACCACTACGGGCAACGAAAACTGAACAACTGGCTAGCTTTGATCTGCGATATGAAAGAGGCATCCTTTCCGAGTATTTTGCGTGTCCAAGGATGAAGATATCATTGAAGATACGATCTCTGTGAATCAGAATTGTCAAATAATTGAATGAATATCATTTTGTGTAAGATACGTTTAAAGTATGATAGAACCAAAGGTCTCGTTCTGTCAAAACGTGGGCACAACAGCGCCCCTCAATTTACATTTGATTAACATTGTAGATAAGAACGGCGAACAGCTGAACCAAGACTTTTTACATGAAAGTAATAGAGATTTTACATGAAAGTAATGGTTAGAACCAAAATTCAAAACCATATGGCCTGGTTCCAAAAACTGAAGCGAATATTGCCTGCGTTCTATTCATAATAATGTAATATTGACCTTGCCTGCGCGAAAAAAATTAATAATTGAATATAAAAATGAAATGAATCAATTTGTCAACGCATTGAATAAGCTTTCCATTGACATTCTAATCGATGTTCGATATTTCTCAATTTCTAGAATTATGTTCTAGGTTTGAATTGTATTGTATCATGATGACTTTGACGCGCAAATTAAACCTCGGGTAAAGAAAAACACACATTAAAAGTGCGTTAAAGCGCGAATCGTCATTAAAGCACACGTCCGATAAAGATCACCATATTTTGAAAATCTACATTTTGACGTAGAAAAAAGCGTTTAATGCAACGATAAAATGATAGATTACGTTTTAGTAGGTCATTAGAGTACCTCTCTATGCACATTTTTACAAGGTTTCACGCAGATATTGATTGAATGCGAAAATCCCAATGAACGAAAGACCAAAACTCAATAAACATATACTCAGCAAAAATCCGAATGAATTTTACATCGTTCATCAGTACAGCATCGGCATCGGCTTCAGAATTTCGCAAAATGAAAAAAAAGATCTGTCAAAATTCACTTCAAATGATTTACAATGTTGACAGTGCTGTGACAGAAATCGATATTTCAAAGTGTGATCTTATTTTGCTGTTGATTCACAGTTGGCGGCAATAATATTTGAAATTATAACAAGAACATCGCTCGTAATTGATTTTCAATATTTATGCAAAGCAAATGCAGAATCATTACAACCACACAAACAGACACACACCCAATACCTAATATGCATTTTCATGTTTAATGCACAAATGAATATCGAATATTACAACAATTATGTGTTCAGCATTTGAAATGCATCGATTATGGAGTTTTTAGTTGAGATCCGAAAAATTGTGTGTACAGTGTGCATAGATAAACATGAAATGATATTCAATATATTTTTTCCAAACTGTGAACTGTGAAGTTCACTCTCCTGTAAAGGCGTAGATAATTATCTTCCTATAATTACAGTTTGAATGCGTGAAGAAGAAAACACCATAGGCCATTATTGACATATACTGTACCCAGGTCACCCATGTGAACGAATTTCTACCATGAATTTTTGGTTTGAATTTATGTTTGAATGAAATTGAAAGCAAAATCGTTTGTATAACATACACATGATATATATGTATAGTATATATATAATTATGATTTTCTCGATTGAATTAAATCCAAAACAAAAGCATACTCACTTATATTAAAATGTTGTGCTTGAAAATTGAATGCGTTCACCAGTTATTAAATATTGACAATTACCCATTGAATGCACATAAACTGGATTCTGAGTTGAATGGTTTTTGACGTCTATTCGCTTTCATATATGAAAGCAAAAACAACGAATACGTTGTATGTATTCGGTTTGATATGAATAGATGCACTCAATTTATGCAAAAATATTTGGAATATATGATGAACGATAAATAATGAAAGCACTTAATTTATCATAAAATAAAGTGAACGCATTAAGACGAATTTGATGATCATTTAGCTAATTCGTAAAGAAATGATTGCCAGAATGTAGTAAAAATAAATGAAATTTCTTAGTAAAGGTCCGTTCAGAATAACCCATTCAGAGCTATTTTTTCTTCGTTCTCCTGTTTGCGAACACATTTTTACCACAAATGCTGAAAATTGACAGGTATATTGATTCAAAGTTCAATAATTATTGAATTATAATTCTAGTGAAGACTAATTATTATTACATCTTAGGAATCAATTTCAATACCTGATTAGGAATTATGAGCGTTCCGAATAGAATTTCTACAAACAAGGAAGGTTTATTGTAGACGAAATTAAGCTCGTTAACACTTCCACGCCAAAATATGAGCTGGAAACATTCATGAAAAACTATATTTATATGCACAATAGGTGCATACTTACTATTTTCGGCGTAGAACTTTTTTCTCCGTTCACACTTGAGGCGAACTTTTGACCGATTTCTAGTGGCCGGATCGGGCTGAAAATTCGGATTCATATGTTTCAGAAGATTTGCAGTCGATTCTAAAAAAATTCTTGACCACCAGCTGACTCCACGCGGCACAAATCCAGGTTTAATTGTGTTTTTAGGGATTCTATAAAAATTTTCAAGGAATTTATCAAGACTTTTGGAACTCCTGATGATTCTGAGTAGTTCTTCCTAATTTGGAAGCCACTAACTCACTTCACCGAGCCCAAATTCGAATTTTATTGAAACGATGATCAGCCCTTCTCGGAATTTATCAGTTTTTTCAAAATAATGTATGACAATTTCCAGCTCTGCTTCCCAATGTGGAAGCCACTATCTGTGCTCCATCGAGCCAAAATCCAAATTTTGATTGGATTTAACTTGAAAAACTTTCTTTTGAAGTCGTCATCTTTAGATGTGCCGAACCTGCCGTTATGCAAATTGTGCAACTGCACAGGGCGGCACATCGATGGGGCGGCAAAATGATCAAAGATTATAGAAAAATTTCCATCAAATACCAGTATATTAAATGAAAACGAAAATTTCTAATGAAACAAGAAATTATCAAAATTCATTGACGTTACATCATGGACGTCCGCAGGGGGATGCAGGGGCCGTGGCACATTAAGTGATGAAAACGTCAAATGTAAATGAACTTAGCTATTACATTTAGAATTTTATTGGGCTTTCCAATAAGTGTATCTTCAGCAGAAGGTAGTTTTTCGAAGCAGAAATTAATAAAAACTTATCTTCGTTCAACAATGCCGCATCAGCGTTTAGGCTCACTTGCAATTATTTCAATTGAGAAGGAAGCTCTTGATCGTATCCACATGAATGAAATTGCAACTAAATTTTCCCAACTGAAAGTACGTCGTAGGACCATTTGAATAACTCTTGTTATCTTCAAATAAAAATGTAAACATTAATTTTATCTCTAAATGGACATTTAAATAAATACTTGAAGTAGATATGTTAATCATTAATCATTCTTTTATTTGAATTTAGGCGACGAAATGAAATTTTGCACAGGGCGGCAGAAGAGCCAGGTTCGGCAGCGGATGTCAACTTCGAGTTTTATACGACCTGTGGTACTCACTCGTGAATTCGTTACGACCAAATTCCGTTTATTCTTATTTTTCCTCATTTCGATTAAATGTACATCCATTCAATTCAATTGAATTCATTGCCGGTCTATTAATCGTTTCCGATGGCCGATATTAAAATATAGGTTCGGGTAATTTTTTATTTATTCATTTGTATTCTTTATTGTCATATGTTGGCCGAAATATTTTTCAATTTTCAATAATTATGTTCAGTGCCGAATAGCCTATTCTGTTATTATCAACACGATTAACATGATGTATTCACATGATGACCAAAGCGAGTGAGATAATGTGAAATTATAATTGTTTATTATATATTGATAAATTGTCCAATGTTTGATAAAATTGGTGAATACACAATACGTTTCAATCAATTATTAGCTCTAAAGGTTTCAAATGTAATCGAATCAATTAAATGGTCGTAGTGGTTGTTTTTGCTTTTTTTTTATCGAAACTATGAATCCATTCGATGTTTTTATGTACCAGCAATCATTTTGGATTGAATAATAATGAATAAGTAGTAAATAAACTATGAAAGAGAAGGTGAAGCACTTCAAAAATTTACTTACAGTTCAAGATCTGAATATTGACGCTCACACACTGAACACTGGTATTCAATACGTTCATCACTGTCACTCTCTTGGCCGGCGTCCAAAAAATTATTTGGACCACTTTTTGAATTATCTAAGTGGTTTCCGAACTCTTGATCAGCTGAAGCGCTGTGCTGAGAGGCTGAAATGAAAAAAATACAACGAAATGTAGAGAAAAGAGTATATGTAGAGAGAAAAACTTTAATTTAAGTAAATTTTCTACATATGTTTTATCTGATTAAAAGACAAAATATGGATCGGCTTCGGTTTTGGTTTTATTAAATCTACTTGTCGGTTTTCGAAATGTTCGAACCGAAAGATATTGACGTCACAAAATATTCATTTTTCAAGTAATTGACCAAGAATCAGGGTGAAATAATTTTGATATAATGGCACACCAACCTTCACTTTATCCAACTGAACAGAAAGACGATTAATAAAACCAGAATTTTACATTTTACTTTTCGAATTAAATTAATTCAATATTTAATTAGTTGTATAAGACTATATGAATTGTTCATTGTGCATATTCACAACGTTAAAATTTGCAAGAAGAAGGGAAGCGGCTTTTATTCGCTTCTTTGTCGTTCTCTCTTATTGCTTGATGTGTTTACACAATTAAGCTTTAAAATCGTTTTGCATTTTTTCCTGGTGTCAAAAACACTCATTTGCTCCACTCCGATCGGGCTGAAATTTGGACAGTAGATTCAGCTTGAGGTCTAGTTGTGCATGTTATAATAATAAAGGGTACTTATGGGCATCGGTCCAAATTTTTAGTCTACCGGGTAGGTGTAGTGCACCAATCTTCATTTCATAGAATTTCATCATATTCACATGCTCGATTTCAAGTGACTATTAAATGGACCTGATAGCTTCGCTACCCGCCGATCCATCACATATGATGGAACTAGATGTGCTCTATCCACTGGTAACAGTTGTGGGTCAATATGAGTCGATTTCGTGGTAGCGTGCCCATTTCGGTGAAGAAACATCCTCAAAATCATGATTTTCATTGAGAGTCAAGGGTCGCTAGCAAAGGAAGGAATGGTCCCGGTGACGTGAAAATTTCACAGATGGTATGTTTTTAGGCAGGCAATCGACTGCTTATTCAAATGCTCAAATTCAAGTGACTATAAAATGGGATATGAGTCAATATAGTTTGGGCGTGCCCATTTTACTGAAACAAATCGTCAAAAAGCACAGAATTACTTTAACTAAAAAGTCCAGCACATCAAGCATTCTGTCAATTAATTGGCAGTGTATTTTTTATGCATTTATTCATTTTTCAAAATATGCCAACAAATTGACTATTCAGTCAAAATTGTGAATCGATCAAAGACCCAACATGAACGAGCAGCTATTTCTCTTTTGATTAATGAATCATCATTATCATCGAGGTTTTGGTTCAACCAAAGCAACATTTAAAATATGGTATAAGAATGGAAAGTGAACATAAAGAAGAGAAAAAAGCTGATCGATGAATCGTTGTGCGTACGTAGTATGCGAGTTTAATAGCTAACGTATATTGAGTGCGAAAGAATTGAATTTAACGTTGGTTATTTCTCGTTTGTGCATGGAATCCGATTTCCAGTGCAAGTTGATCCAACTCATGTGAGATCAGTTTTGTTTTCTGGTTTTAATTCAACAGCGGTGGTGGCTGGATTGATCATGTTTTGATCTACGAAATCTTATGTCAATAGTAAACAGAATTATGAATAAATGAACAAAAAATTGGCAGTCTAACGACCATAATTTAATTGTTGTGAATGTATACAATCTTAAAAGAAATTGACCCAGAAGTCTGTATTTCAGCAGACGACAGAAGACGTAGATTAAAAATTGAAGAATTTCTGTGAGAATTGATGAAACTAGTTTCAACTCCAAGATTGACAACAACAAATATTATAATCGACTTCAAAACGGAATTATTTGAAGCTATCTTATTTCTACCACAGCATCGTCACTGTCGATTCACCTAGTTTTGTAAAAATTATGAATTTCACACACAAATCTTCGAATGTTTATTCAAAGTTTCATCGGGCCCATGACGTGAATATGTAAAGGTTTTGATTTTCGATTAATTCAATAGCCGCAAGCTCCAATGATATAAATCAAAAATTCTGATTTAATTTAATCATTAAAGGGAAGAGATTGCCTCATAAATCATTCGATATTTCGTTCTCGTCTTTTTTCTGAAGAATTTTCATTTTCTCACTCGCACTTAAAGAGATATTTATCGTAACGTTATGTTGATTGATCATTTTTTTTTGGATGAAATTTTGAAATGATTGAAATAAAAAGTCATTTTTGAAAAGACTACAGAATGACACTATATTCGTACGTACCTTACAGAACCCAGCCAATTTCGCAAATAAAAAATAGTTTTCGATTTTATTTATTCGTGTTTAGAACAGTTTCTGTAAGACATCATTTGATTGACGACTAAAAAACTAAACACTCATCAAAACTATTAGCTTTGAAAATTTAAAAAAACAGTGCACAAAGCTCAAGAAGACACTTTAGAGATACATCCGTATTCGTCTTCAACTACATTAGGATTGAACATCTTTTCGGAAACGGGGAGACAATAAATTTCTAGTGAAATCGGAACTCAATGGAAAACAATAATGTTCAATGCGGAAAAAATAACTCGTCCACTATTACCGTTTCGTTCTGTTTAATTTACATTCTACGTATAAAAAGGGATATTGCACCGCGTTCGTTCACATGTGTGTGGAATGTAGAATATATAAGGTGAAATAATTGTGATCTACCATCCACCTACGTATTGAAGGTGAATTTTTACGTGTGTATTTTGTTATTATATATGCATGTATTCATGTAATCAAATGCTGGACTTCCCCTACCCTATTCATATGCATTTGATATATTGTCTTTCATTCTTTATGTCTTTTTGACAGTTCAACATATATTCGTTCAATCAATCAACAACAAGTTTCTCCTCAGCGAATAAAGGGCGATTTCTTCTGTATGCCTAGCCATTGTCCACTATCCATATATATAACTCCGTTAAAATGGAAAGTTATCGTTGACTTTGCTTAATCGTATGGAGGTTAAATTCTGCGTTTGAATGAAATGTCAATCGAGGGTAACAATTGATCTGTTCGTTCGGACTCTTTGAAATGGTTACATTGATTTCATTTAATAATTTGGGCCACAGCAAGAGAGGTAGTATTCATTGAAACTTAATAATCACAACTCGTGTGCGTATTGTTTAAGTAGTAGTAGTATTCATGTAGATATTTTATTCATCGTCACGGTTGCCTGATTATGTTTATATCGTTTGTAGGTATATTTCTCAAAAGTCCCACGCTCACGTCCCCAACCAACTTTAAGATCACCTTTAACAAGTGATCAAAAAAAGGAAAAAGAAACACGAAACAAACAACGATAAGCCACCCTCCGAAAAGCGGTGCGATATGCATTCAAGATATACTACAATTCTTATGCCAACAATAACCAAGATCTTATGGAAGCACCCGTATTCAAGACTGAAAACATGCTAACAGGACCACATAAAGGAACAAATAATAATGAAAAACGAACTATATTCAGAGTACTTACAAGTCCGGAACGGATACCAACGGTTCTGCCATATGGTCCGACTTTTTTGAAAAAATGCTGCGAACTCTATGAAAAATTGAAAGTTCTTCAAATATTCATACATATTTGAATTCAGTTTTGCGTCAACTAAGGAAATGAAATTCCAAAGCATAGATACATATTATTAGGGGCAATTGCGGCATTCAGATTAAATAGAGAAGAAAACGGCCGATATGTTTAAAAGTAAGGAAAAATTAGACCATATGCTATTTGAAATATACAGTAAAATTCCTCTAAAAGGATTATTTTGGTTGCTGGCATATTGGTTCACAAATGAGAAATGGCCCTTTTAGAGAGTGGTCCTTTTATAGAGACTTTACTGTAATATCTTTCGTTGTGAGAAGTCAAACTAATTATTTACAATAAAAATATTTTGTCTTCATTTGAATATAGTGAGAAATTCATTTTCGATGAATTCGCTGTCATCTCTTCACACATCCGAATATTTTCCCATAAATACAAATTATGAGAGGGTTCTAGAATAAATTATGAGAATAACGTATTGGTTTTAATCCAGTAGTCAATGATATGTTTGCGAACAATGAAGTAAACTGATTGAACTCAATATTTTGAAATCTGATTTGGAAGATGCATTCACCATAATCCTTTATTTATGTTTTTTGCGTGGATTTTTTAATGAAATTTACCGGAAAAAAATAATCCTATAATACTGATTCCAATTCAACAAGGGTGCTTAATAACTTGATGTGAGATTAAACGATCGTTATCACTGAAAAGTCTTTAAAGTTGTTGGACAACTCTTCAATTCAATTCAAATCGAAATAATGTTGATGTAATTTGAATAGCAAATTGCTTGCAACTAGTAGTTGCCAACTACTAATATCTAGTTTACAGCACACGCAATGAAATATCAATATAATTCAATTTTTATTCAATCATATCAACACATCAAAAAGAAAACGCATTGAAATCTTTTGATTATATTGTGACCGTTAGAATTTTTTTTATGAGGTATGTTTCAAGTCTCGGAACCAACGCCGGAAACTAATCATTTATTTTCGAGGATTCGATTTTTCCTTCCAACTTGCACTCATTGACTAATAAAAATCAGCCCTCACACTGAATGCAATTTCCGGTTTCTGAATGATAATTCAGAACGTGTGTCTGATCTAGAATTTACCGATGGTATTGAAAGTACAATTGAGCCAAAATACATATGACATTGTGAACTCCAACTCTCGCCAACGATTAAAATTGTATTCATTTTAAATATTTTTGGCTTGTTACTATCTAAACTCATAAACGCACCACAATTGTTAACTTGACCGAATGGCCAGCATTTGGTGAATATTGATGAATAATGTACCAGTCATTTATGTTCCTTTTCTTTTACGAAGTGGTTACGCTCGTGTTTTATGCGATTTATTTATTTCACGAAAGATTCTGATCCAGTACATTTGAATGGCACAGAATGAAAGCGGTTCTTTTCGAAATTGCGGAAGATAACGCATTTATTTTATGCTGGGATTATCTTCCGCAGTTTTGAAAAGGACCATTTTTATTCTGTGCCATTCATTTGTAGGTGAATGCAATCAAATAGAATTAATTTGTGATTGAGCACGACGGAAGTATTCAATAAATCGAGCTGCATATGGACTGATCTTTTCTGAAACATTCTCATCTGAACATTTAAATTTTTTCAACTGTTGAACTTTGGATTTGCACCTGTTATTCGTTCAAATTTATTAACGTTCATGGTTAGAACAGGATGTAATTTGCTTTCCGTATGCATGACTCAGTAAAAAATTGACCGTTAAACTTCCGATGCAATCCACAGCATTTGAATTAAAACGATTGGAGGGGTGCTAAGTGCTCAGACCAACGTCATACCATTCGATTGAATCGAAGAAACTCGATGGAGGAAAAATTCATTCTAGCCAGATTTAAATTTATTGTCCCGAGATGGGTGTGAAAAGAGAAAATTAAATAAAAATTAAAACAAAAAATCATTCGAATGCGGACAGACAGTGCGAAAATATATGTTTCAGTTTGTTGGAAAACATGATATTTATATTGACTAAACCCGACGATGAATCCCTACCACATTGCATGCATATTCAATTCATCTTGTATCTCGTTGCATTTACCCATCCGTTTCACTTTCATTCTGTTTTAATTTATCATCATGAACGGTTACTCATTTTTCGTTTGGCACAGCCGCCACCCTATATCCGATGTATTAATTTCTGATTTGTACAATAAATGCTTTAAATTATTGTTGTAGATTTCATCATTATCGAATGCTGCTGCTACGGGTAATAACACCGTTTACAAAAAGGGCTAATTTTTCTGACTGCCACGGCTGACAATCATATTGAATGAATTTATATGACTTTATCTCCCCTATAAAACGAACCATTCTGCCAATCAAATCATGAAATTAAAAGAGCATCTGATCGTTTCAAAAGTGGAATGCGGAAAGTTTTGGGAAAAAAATTATTATATGAAATCATCGATTTTAATTCAATCAACGAGTGAAATTTATTCATCAACCATCAGCAATTCCGTCATGACTCAATCCACGATTCAAGCTGTTCGAATAGCCGTTAGCCCATTTTACCTCTAATAGCTGTTTATGAATCATCCAAACATTGAATTTAATCCATTCAACGAAGTGATATTTTATTTGTTACATTAAATCGAATTGACAGAAAATGTTACTTGCCAGTCTCGCTATTCCTTTTCTCTCTTTTTCTCTGTCTATTTTGTTGCCATTGTTATGCAAACAAAAGTATCGACATGGAATTATTATTTCATACAGAACGTAATAATATGCATTGATAGACGTTACAACAAATAATATTGTTGCCAACTTTGCTATAATGGTACACCGTCCGTTCATTTTATGTCGTGTGCTTCTGCAAATTTAACGATTCGATCATTGCGATTGTCCAATGACTGCAATAGATTCAGAAACCAAGAATGGAGAGATATGGTGACGAAATTAATACGAAAAGAGTGCGCATTGCACACAGCTTACATTATCAACCGTCAGAATAACGAGCAACGAGTTTGAAGAATCGAAACATGCATAATAATTAACTAATCGCTTGCAGTTGTTCCCATGATTTCGATATGGTTTGGAATTTTTTTTTGGATAAAACTTATCGTTTCTGAGAGCAACAGAAAGATTTGAGTTTTGAAAATCTTCACCTGTGAAATTGCAAAAAAAGAAATAAGAGACAGGCAGAGACCTGAATTTTTTTCAATACCTTAACGTTCACTTCATCGAATGTCTACGTTGAAAATTCACTAATTCAATATTGAAAATGGATCGAAGAATCGATAGCAAGAAAAATTAGATAGGAAAGATGGAAAATATGTTCTAAGGAACTAATATGACGTTAAAACATCGTTGAGACATATCTTTTATGGTCTCACACATCGAAAATGAAAGCGAATTGTATTTTGCCACAGAAATTTGATAACATTAATTAAAAATGCTACGGTGCCTTGTAGTAATAAAATTTTGTGCATTGCAGGTTCAAAATTGATGCAATTCACATTACCATGGACAAAATACAAAATGTGAGCGAATGCACAAAAGGGTGACCACATGAGGTGTGAAGGTAACAAATAAATATGTAAGTCCGGATCGACTATCACATTTGAAACTGAAAAGTCACTTACACTCACGAAATTTGCGAAGGATATGGGCAAGAAACGAACAAATAACAACGAAATGAAAAAGAAGAAGAGTATAAAATACACTGCCAATATTGACCGAATGCTTGATGTGTTGTACCTTTTAGTTATAGTAATTCTGTCGCCTTTAAAAAGATTCTCCGATGATAAGATTCTGTGAAGTTTTCACGTCCCCAGGTCCATTCCCTTCCTCTTTATTGATCTTTAAATTTCATTAACTCATAATTTTGCCGATTTGCTTCATATCATTCACCCATATCGACCCTGGACGCTACCAATATGGACCCATATCGACCAATGGCTGCTACCAGGGCATTTTTTAAGGCAAATTTCTGGCTGCCAAAAAAAAAAATATTAAGCCAAGAGAAAAGACCACTCTTTAAAATGACCACCTTTCATATGTGGACCACTAGGGCTGCGATCGACTGTTTGCACCAGAAATAGGACCACATCTAATAAACGGGGCGGACTAAAAGGGTGATTTTGAGGTCTAATCGGACCAAAATTTTTTAACTGAACCATCTCTCATAATGGCGACGGCCAAATTTTACTCAACGGCGTGAACAATTTTGGGCCATAAAAGAACAAAACATTCATATTTTAATTACATTTTTACTATGGAATATGAGCAAATTCTAATGAGAGAGAGAGAGAGAGAGAGAGAGAGAGAGAGAGAGAGAGAGAGAGAGAT
>GL502334.1:66934-79283 GCA_000149185.1 Mayetiola destructor
AGAGAGAGAGAGAGATCACATCTAGTGCCATCATCGGTGATGATAGGAGATTGGGCGAGCCCATCAAACCCATTTTATAGTTATTTGAAATGATGAAATTGAGTGTGTGAAGAAGGATAATTCTGACTCATAACTTGGGGACCAATGGGTCTAGGTCACTGCGACAACTAGACTCCGAGACGAATCTGCAGTCAAAATTTCAGCCCGAACGGAGCTGATTTACTATGTTCAGAGCTGGGAACAAAAAAATGCAAAACGATTTGTCGCATAAAAATATGTCGGATTGGTTTGTGGGATTTAGGACACAAAATGAACACATCTCATGATTTTAATCAAATGATAACATTTTGCCAGATATTACCGGCTCCTATCCACTCAACGTCATTTTTAATTATTTATTTTGGTATGAAAGGCGGATGAATTCATCGATTCTATGGTTATCCTGTTGAGGTACGGAAATCTATTTGCCAAATAAGAAACATAGCAATCACATTAATTGGAATGAAAATAAGTTGCATTTATTCGGTCTGTGTGCGATGCACATCTGCATTTTTATTATTATAATGGTTTTTGATGCGATATTTTTTCATTTGGCTTACAATTTAGACAAGGGATTTTTTGCGTATCATTCATATGTATAATGTAAAGACATTAATCTTTTCAAGTCGATCGATACAGTTCTTGTACGTCAAAGCATCGAAATTGAATCGAAGTCAAAAGAAGCCAAAACAATGTAAATAAACAAACATATTTCAGCCATAATAATAATGATAATAATAAAAACGTATGCTATTTGCCTATTGGATATGAGCAATGCACAGGGACTGTGTCACAGTATCTGTAATGTACAGTTCATCTAGCTAACAGTTATAGCTTTTAATCATTAATAAAATGCAATTTATAGCAATCGATTTCGGTTAAAAACTATGATAAATTTGTTGAACACGTATCATCTCTTAATGCTCGAATTTGCTCAGCCATAAAAATACTGAGAATTGGAATTTGCTAATCTATTATCCGATGTGTAAATTGAGTTCAAACAATATTATGTACGGATTTCATTTATTTATGATTGCAACGTGCAATAGAAAGCGATAAAAATATCGTTTTAATGTCTGTGTTAAGGTGTGGATGATCATCAACAGAATTAAAAATTAGATTAGGCATATTCGTTGACATCCCTTACTTATGTAATTTTCTAGCCAGATCCTTCCCATAATTTATATCAGCATGTCAATCCATTGATATTTAATTTCGCATTCATTTCATCTTTCGGGTAAATTTGTATAGGGATTATTGACAATAGAAGTTGTTTGCTTTACCAAATGTCTTGTCAAAAACAATTATTTAACAGGCATAGAGTCTCGCTGGTCTCGAAATGATCCAAACAGAAGTGTCGCATGTATGGTAACCAATCCGAAACAACAAAATGAGAGGAATTCGAATTTTTTCCTGGCACAACATTTGTTGGCATACCATGTCGAATTCGATCTTTTCGATGGTGTGCTTGCGTATCGGATTGATTTAGTATAAAATCGGTACTTTTGAACGAAATCAATATCCGTTCATAAATTGTGACAATGTACGATAAATGATAGAAGTGCAAGAATTGAGTTATTTTGTCTGCATGGATGGTGCTGAAAGTAATAGAGTTCTTACATATCTTCTTGGAAGCGTGACATAATGGATGAACCGATTATCAAAGCCGAGAGCAATTCGTACGTGCTCGTTTTATATTTGTAGATTGGGTGTAGTTTTATAAGGGTAATTTACAAATTTTCAATTTCATCCAGTATACCAAATATAGCAATCGGTAGCGTTTATAATACAGCTGGAAAATAGTCGACAGCGATCTGTCAACAGTTCAATATATTGAATCCACTAATGATCTGATCAAGCTTTGATCGAACAATAGCTGCTTCAACGACCATCGAAATGTGTCTAAAATCAATTTTCACGGAAATTGGCTTATGGTTGGTGCGGTTGATTTCAATTGTAGATTTTCTAAATTATAGTGGTTTAATCATTCATTTTCAAATGGCTTGAAATGTGCGCTAATACTAATAACAATTACTGAACTCAAACAGTTCAAGGCTCTTGAATGAATGGAATTTGTTGGCAAACTGCAAAAATGTGTACTTACCTGTATTTTTATCACTAATGTATTGATCTAATGGACTGAAATCGTTGATAATATCTCTTAATTGTAGTGGAGCCTTTTTTGCTATTAATAGCTCGCTGCCAGCTTGGATGTCATGTGTTATTTCGTACCAAATCTGCAAGTATAAAAATATAGCTTGCATTTCTGTTTTTTATTGATTTTAAAATCTTTCAAAAATTGCTCTCACGTATCCGGCTGGAGCAAAGCAGCATTTGATATTTGCTACTTGATTTGGTTGGGCAGCCCGTAATTCCTTGAGCCATTGTATCATCTCTAGATTGAAAGGTTCAAACCATCCATTAATATTTGTCTCAGATACGACCTGCAATGAAATAAACAACAGAAAAGCTAAATCGAAATGTAATATGAACACGTTGAGATAACATATTCAATGAAATTATAACAGTTTTTTATGGGTTTGTGCTTTTTCTAGCTTTTAGCTAAGGCACACACTTCGGTGGAGACGGCCTCAAAAAATTAACTATAGAACTGTTCTGATCTGAATTTATATGTATTATAAATAAACCTAACATTTAAGAACATTCGCCAAATGCATTTATTCAAAAGGCTATAAAGACATCCATAGAATTGACTGAAACGGGATGATTTAGTAGATAAAAAGAGTGTTTATGCATCACATGTGATGATATTTGTTGCCGTGGAATCTTTTTACATGCATGTAGTACAATGATCATCGTACGAATCGAAGGGGAAAAGATCTAATGCAATAATTCATTTCCCGTTCATGCAGACGGTGGGCTACTTAGTATGCTTTTGGCTCATGTCTTCTGCAATCAACAAACAATGCCAAGATAAGATAAATGTTTTAAATTTGGTTTGCTATTGGACATTTCATACCTTCCTCTTTGGTGAATGAAGAAAATAACAAATAAAAATGAAGAATAGAATCAAATTCGATTTAAAAAGGCATACATTTCTAATAGCTCATTAACTGCGCATTCTTGTTGAATAACGAAATAAAATGAAATAGACGATTAACACGTGTAACAAGCAACGGGCTACGAGTCCCTTGAAGATGGAAATGTCATGCATTTGGAATATGCGTATCACCATTCACTTTACATTTTCACCTGTGTGTACTATCTTCATATCTTGTGTCTGCACCATACACCCTTCCACCAAATTAATTCTGATATCGTTTGTAAAACGATGTTGTAACATTCCAAATAGCCGAAGGTAAAAATATTTCAGTGAACTATTTTGTCTGTTTGGCATTCTGCTTTCAACTGAAAATGATTCAAAGAAGCGACGACATCCGTCGCATTTCGCATTCGCTTGTATAAATCAAATATAAATCTCAATCAAAAAGATATTTATTTCTTCTTCTTCTTCCTTTGAAAGATAGGACCATAGAGAAAATGCAACGGATCGGTCATGATTTCTGGTGACGCTTTTAGTCCCTAAAAAAACTGCCCAGTGTATGCTATGAACAGATAAACCGAATTGAAACAAAGCAGTTACATATACTGACATATATAATTATAAAATGGTGTCAACAGGGGGCGCTGATTCGCATTTTATTTACTCTACATTGTTTTGTGTATATTGCATTTTCTCTATGGATAGGACAGAAGCAATGTTACAATAAATCTCATTGAATTGGAAAATGAAAAGAATGTTCGAAATTTGAAATGTATTTAGACATTCTTGTAAACGGCTACTAATGGACATTATACACTACGTCAGTGGTCATTCATATTGCATTGTAAAAGTGTTTTTCCATCCATCGAATGGTCTACATTTGAATTCCCAGTATAATTCAAAAAAGGATTCATCAAATCGAAAATGTATTTTTTGAATTGAAATATTCATTTGAAGTATTTAATTACAATAACAATATTTTGATGATTTACTGCTTAGTTCTCATTTAAAAAAAAAAATCTGTTTTTTTTCCTTCTGTGGCAAAACGAATTGCGGATTTTGTGGATGCGTTGCCACCATACGCTACAGTTCACACAACTCTTGAAAGGGTAAATGAAGCACCGCTGAGATCCGAATAACTGACTACAGTGTACTGTGTTAAATATACATATGTACAAACAACAAATACCACAGAGGTCTCCATATTTGATCTTATATAAATAATTTGTTCGCCTTTAACGTCACTGAATCAGTATGTCCAATAAATTTTTTAAATAACAAGACGCGGATGGTTAATTATACCAATTACATGAATCTACCTCAGCCAGTCTTCCGATAAAAATCAAATGTACATGCCTTTGAGAATGTTTTAAAGTTTATTCTTTTCCCCTTTTTAGTTTTGATTTTTTCTCGACATTATTCATCTCAAAATCGGTTTGGTTACATAAAGTGTCATGTTAACGCATTAATTGAGTAGAATCACGTCCACATATCGGGATATGCACCTTCATCATGTAATCGTATTAATTCATCGAATATTTATTTATTATATTTGACATTTTAATGAAAAAATTTCCATTTTCAGCCACCGGGCAAAAATTCAAAATGGACAAAAATCAAACTTAAGTTCCATAATGTGTTGAATAAAAGAGGATAAGCATTTCCATTGCACAGCACATTCAGACCTAAATTATTATGGAGATAAAAAACCCGCGCACTCAAAATACGCTCGTGAAATAATTAAAGCTGACGAATGGTGAAGTGGTCAAGAAAATAAAGACAATAAAAACACACAAAGACCGCAATGATTTGACATTTAAATGCGAAACATCTTGAATACATGAAATATTGTGCAGTCGACTTTTATGGAGAAGGCGGCACAATGCAAATGATCATTGATGCAACATACAGACTGTGTTGTAAGTAGAAAGAGATAAAATAATAAAATCATCATCGAAAGCGTGACACTTAAGCGCTAATTTCGAAACGAATTGATGTTTAATTTTAAAATGCGACACCGGATCGTTTTCTTTTTTGTCTTCGATTCTCGATCTCCGTTGATGTATGATATGGCAGTGAAAATTTATTTTTTCCTCATCTCTCTTCTCAACCGCATTAATATTTATTTCAAAAAAATTATGGGTTTTTTAACTAAACATTAACCGCTATGTGATCGACAACCTACAATTTTATATACATATTGAAACAAAATTAAATTAAAACTAATTATTATTATTCATGTTTGTTTGTCATGATACTCCAAATCGTAAACAAATCGGAAGATTGGTAGGGGAGGGTCGAACATGATTTCAATGTCAACTGATTGAAATCGAACGGAACATAAGGAAAAAATGAAATTCTTATTAATCTTGCTACTATCATCATCAAAAATGATGACTTCTTTAAATCAAAATTTAATGACTTTTGAGCAATAATTATCACAGTCGGGTTTGCGTCATAAAATTTGTCTTTTTATCACCAAATTTGATTGAGAAACGTAATTAAGCGTCAAATTGAAAATTTTTGCTTTTAATGTTTGTTCGGAAATTATTCTTTCTCTTCAAAGAATTCTGAAAAATAGATTCAAATTATTCTCCACACAAAATTGAAATCGACATATCAGACGAATGCGTTCAGTTTTATTCATCGACTCTCAAATAGAACGCAAGTCAAATAGATAATTCTAGGGAAATCATTTGCTAATGAACTCTTTCCTTCGTTTCTGCATGTTTTAAACAAACAGATACAACACAATCAATGACTCCCAGCCGATGATTAAATGTTCAATGAGTCAATGTTCCATGAATAAATATCCATTATAATGTATCATTAAAGTTGGGAATTTGCTTCATCGTAAGCGTTCAAAAAACATATGAAGTATTAAACAAAATTGATGTATAATAACAGCATATGAGTGGCAAATTAGAGGGTTACTCATGCCAAACTTTGACACATACATACATAGACGGAATGGAGTAATAACACATTTCAATCATTGATTAAATGCTCGATCAATAATGAAAGCGGGGTGATTTTTGGATTTTGAATATTTTCCCATGGTGAGACAACTGACATCGTAAGTTGATCGTAAAAAACTTTCAAATCTATCAATATGAGCATGACTTCAAACTGAATCAATTGTAGAAACATCGAGATGCTTATGATTGCCACTGATTGTGATGTTGCATCTTTATACTATAGTATATAAGATAAGCCAACGCGATTGCCTAGGCAATATAATAAAGCATTCGGCAATATGCCATTACATCATTAGTTCCAGTCACTGTGGTTTATGATATATTATTTTTCATTTCGTTGAATGCAGAAGTATTCTGTGTGCCCCTAAAACGTTTATTTCTGATATTATATTTATTTGAAAAATGTTATCATCATAATTCGAAACAATAAATTACTCGATGAATAGTAGTGCACTTGACATCGTAGTCCTGCTGTCGTCACACTGACAATGCAATTTCGTTTTTCTTCCACAGCAATTATCACATAAAAATGGAAGAATGATGGAATCGATCCCAAAACAGAATTGAAAATATTAGAAAGAGGAACTCGAGCACTTGACCCTTGAATCATGTGAAAATTATGTTTCTCGTACTTTGAAACAAACAACGTTCAAATTGGGTACAATATATCAGTGATAAACTGAATCTCAAAATGATTTCGATCTGATAGGAAATTCGTTTCCAACTTTTAATAATTGTAAATGAGTTGGAATGGGTGTCTGCTTTTCGATTTCTTCAATTAATTCTTGAATAGTAATGAATGCATTTCTCTCATTATTTGGAAATGGTTTTAATTTTAAATTACGCTTTTGGCTTTTTGGTGTTGTCAAAAGAATCATTGTTATTGTACCGCATTCGGCTCTTCGAACTCGATTTCTATTCTCTTCTCTCGTCCATAAACGTCGCATCCTCCAGTCACATTTTTCATTGGCCAAAATTATTTATTCAAAGTCAAAATTGTACATTTAATTCGATTGCTGTCATAAAAAATCATTAGATTACACACAAAAACACTATAAAAACAGCGTGAAACAACTTAAGGCAATTTTCATGTACTCATGTTTCCTCAACGGCTCATTCCTCAATCCCAAACGATTCAATCAGTATCGTGTCTTTTTCATCCAAATTAATGTACATTGAATGATGTTATAATGCTGAGATTGTTGGTGTTGTATCTTGCATCAGTCAAACTTCTCTGTGGCCTATCGTCTCTATTACTGTGATATTATTATATGCGGTGTTTCCCCCGATTCCATTTACGCCACTGTGAATTGAATTCATTTTGATGCAATATGCTGTATATCAGATACGCATCATCGAATGAATGGGCACACATTTTCCTTCTTTTTTATGATTTCATGGGCTCATATCCCGAAATCAAAATTTAATAGCGTATTATGATCACTCTCTTTTGTGTTCAAATGTACGTTATTGGTTGAGTATCGGATCCTTGCGTGAATTTTTTTTTTCAATTCATTTTTAGGCGGGCAGATATCTAGTGAGTCAAGGTAGTCGCACGAGACAACAAACTTTTCCGCTGGCTGGGGGGACATACAAAAACTGTAATGGCCATAAAGAAATTTTTATTGAGTCTCATGCTCCCAAATTTTAATCAGTTCTTCTGTATGACTCATGCTATCATATGTTTGAATTTGCAGTCATTTATAATGTTTCTATCAATAGTTATTGCACCAACAGACAGACAGACATACAGAAAAAAAAATTGGGAGATTTTTGGGTTTGAACTGATTCCTATACTTTTTCAGTAATTTTGTACGGAAAAGAATATGGATTCAATTGTGGGTTTGGAAATAGTAGTTTCATTCAGGATACATTAAGGGACAAATTCGGTGGACTTGCATTAATTGAATAGCAGACGGTCGGTAGTAGGCACAAGTTTCAGGATGTTCTAGCTGTTAAATGACTTTATAAATTAATTCTGAATATCTTGTTGGCATTTGCCACTTTTTACAATGGGTTGCTTATCCGAACTCCGAACATGATGAATTGATGACTTTACGAGAATTCATTGTAGTAAGTAGCCTATCATGACAATGCATTATCATCCAATTACATCAAAAGTGGATATACATATCTGAAATTCACACTCCTTCTTTTTCCATGTACCAATTTCATTTGATAAGGGGGGAAAATAAAATCTTGAAATATTACTCGCTTTTTTCGGTTGCTCAGGTCCTTTAATTCAGTTTCTGTTCGGATTTTCACATTCCATATGAAAGAGAAACGAATCAACGCCTACTGCGTACTGTATGTAATTGTCGGTCGGAAACAATCACAGATTAGTAGAAAATCAATTTTCTACAAAAAGGTTCAATTCATTCACCATTTATAATTTGAGTTCCAAACTCTCAAGCCTGGAATCAAGAATGATAAACTAATTTCAACCCAATTTATATGCTGTCCGAGGACAGTTTTTTAGAGTCTAAGCTTAAACGAGACATTACACAGACGAAAACAACATCCTTACGAAAGTACTGCTTAACATTCTATTTTCATTGATGTGTATGTATTTTTGTGCAACAACATTTTGGGCATTGTACACAAACATCTTAATCCCAGATTATTGTCATAAACAATTTGATCTCATGTTTTTTAGCGGAGCATACTTAATACAGTACAAGTATCTTATTTCTTATGCATCGTATTTCTGTTCTTCAAATATGGAAACAAATTGTTGCTTATTGGCTATTTTCAGAGTACATACAGGAAACCGGCAAAATTCCGTATGACAGAAAAAGATAATAGCACGATATTATTTTCTCTTTTGTTACATCACGCACATTCATAGTAGTAGCTTTCACCTTCGCCTCCATCGGGACAAACAAAAAACTCGAACAGGTATTTAAGATGCAGAAGATTTGGAAATTGACCGGCAAATGCAGTGGTGCGTTTACAACAATAAAGAAATGGAAATATTGAATTTCGCACGTAGAAATAAATGACAAGACAAAAAATCTGAAATTTCAATGACAGAATATTCTCTATGCCGTCAATGTATTTCGAATTACGAATTCTGCAAGTGACCGTAGCGCCATCATTACACAAGTACTATTGAAAATTATTCAGTGTTTCTCTGTTTGAATGCGAATACAAACGTAACTCTCTCTGCGTCGCCTTTACCTCATGTTTCTATTGTGCGACACTTTGTGTAATCGTGGCGCTGTAAGCAGTTGTCACATTCGAATACAATTCGACAGAATATGGTGACATTGCGAAATTCATATTACGAATCCATATTATTCACTCAGTGGGTGATGATAAAAATAAAACCTTGAAGAGACTTAAATGAATTTGTTTAAACTGGACGTGTTTTAAAGCAATGAATGCCTGTTTATTTTTGCAATTCATTGAAATCACATAATTTTCAGCCAAATCAAGTTGCGTAGAATTCAATTTTTCATCATTGTGCGTCAACACGTAGATGTGGATCTTCTGAGAATTCATAACAATCAAGGAGAAAAGAAACGAATCATACCGATGCAAATGACAGATGAACAATTCGAAAAAGTTGTACAGATAAGGACTGCGAAAAAAAATCGATAACGATCCAAAGGAGTAAATAACTCGACTCTAGAAATAGAGAATTTTGAAACTTTCATATGAATAACGCCCATATCCTTCTCTCGCATTAGGTCCGAATTGTGTCCATTCATTGGAATTTCACAATAATTGTTTTTGTATTCTTATTGCCATCTCCGGCAATCACTATAATTTTATCTATTTTTATGTTTTTTTCTCCCTTTTACATCACATTGTTGGAACAGAAATTGTACAATGGACCAAAACCAATATGTAAGATTTCACCAAAATTGCCAATCTCGTTTTTGTCATTTCTCTCGCCTCAATTTTTGCATGAATTTCATTTTGTGCTCGATTCGAAAGGATATTCTTTGCATTGTCATCGATTCAAAGCAATTTTCTATTGAATGGAAATGTGTGAACGATGAAAAGCAGCAATATAGGAACTGTCATCCGAAAAGACTATTTTCATAATAGTAAATCTTTCAAAAGAATATTGCTATTCTGCCTTTTCTCACTTCTAATGGAATGTAGGACGATAGGTCCTTGCAATGAATGTGCAGGTACGTTGTTTCTTTTCATTTGTCGGAATAAATGCATTAATACAATTACAAACAATGGCTGTGTTACACATTTCTACTGCATCTCGATTAACACCGCAAATGCATTCTTCTTATGACCTTAGTTTGGTTGAGCGGAAAGAAACTTTATATGGGTTTTCATTCATCTTCAATTTGTTTATGCTCTCTTTAGACAAATAACCTTAGAAAAGCAAATCAAATGTACTTCTTCTAACGATCGCAGTGTGAAGAATGTTTTATCACGGGTGACGGTAGTTCGCCCAAGTGATGCAGCCCACACCACTATAAAGAAAAACACAACACGCGAAATTTAAAGATGTAAAGAAAAACACAAAACACGAAAAATGCGAAAATGCGAAAAAACGTCGCTTCTATCGGTTTTCATAGTACTGGGGAACTTTCCACTGTTTTATGGAATGATTATTTTTCACAACAAATTTCTTTATATGAAATTTCGCATTACGGGTCATGTCTTACCTCTGAATTTTGTTCATTATTTGCCGTATTCTGATATCGTCGCTCACTAACATGCGGACAACGTGGTGACGGCTAATGCGAACTGATTCGCGAACAGATGCGGAAATAGAATAAAGAGCTGCATACCTTCGCGTTCCTAATCCGTACCTGAACGTACCTGTTCCATTCAAAGACATGTTGCTCTGATCTGGGTTGAGCAAATTTTTTTTAGAAACTTTTCGAAAATATTTTTTCAACGCCATTCGAAACTAAATCATCTGAAAAGTGTAGATCTGAGGTTTCACAACGATATGACCAATGAGCGGACCGACACTAAAAAAAGCTGAGTAAATCGAAAATACGACTTGCACGAAAATTTCCCCGTTTTCGGTTGAAAAAATTTGTGAAATCTCACACTTAATCCTTTTTATTGAATAATATTGATGGGTTGCCAATCAACAAATGAAGACAACTTCTTCAAACAGTTTTTCATTTTCCTTTCGGTGCTGAGCAACTCTGCCCCCTCCCCCACCAGAAAACTTTCTGGCTACGGCGCTGCCTTTGATGATGATTCATATGCTAGCCTATTTTCGAGCGGAGGGTCTGAAGGGTTGAGGAGTGAAGAAGGAGTGTTCGGGTCTGTGAGCGACCCCCAACTTAGGACCTTATCTTTCGTATGGCATCATTAGTTTTTAAAATTTTACGCACGAAAAACATCCCCCACTCATCCATGTCTGATTTGGAGTTTTTCAATAGAAATTTACCTTTTCCGAATTTTTCGAAATGTTTTTTTTCGGAGGGGGCTTCAACACCTTTCATTCAAGCCACAGACCGTCGAATGCGGTTTGAAACTACACAGAAGGGGTCGAAAGGTATGATGTTGTATGTAAGTCGTTCTGGATTACTCTTGACCGTTTTCAATAGCGAGTCATTCCTCTCGAAAATATCGATGTGATCTTTTGCAGGCATGCCCAAGAGGGTCCCAGCTTGCTGCTTCCTGCATAAATTTTCAACTCTGAATAGGGGAAACATACTTTATGATAACTTTTAAGAATATTTTCGTTTTTTCAATAGGGACTTGTCTCTATCGGTAACTGTTTAAAAACTTTTTAGGGGGAATAGAGAATGAGTCAACACCTTAGATCAATGTCGGTTCCAGAACAGAAACTTTAAAGCAGTTTTTCCGAGACTTTGTTAAATCACTTCTCTCTTCGGAGGGCTTTAACTCCCGAACCGGGCCCCTCCTCACTATACACTCTAAAAAATGACAGAATTATTTCATTGGCATATGTCAATAAAACTTCGAGCTATTAGCAGTGGCTACTAGAAATACTGGTAATTTTAATAAATTCTATTGAATTTTGTCAATAGTTCATTGAATTTTGTCAATTAACCTACGTACTATTAGCACATGTCAAAAGTCTTAGTAGTCTATTTTTCAGAGTGTACATAGTTCCATTGTCAATATTGTTGACCCTGCGACCCTCTATCTTGGGTTTCCCGAATGATTGGGTTTGAGTTCTGGTCACCCCGTGGATATACAGGGTGCTCCAAAATTAGAGGTCAATATTTGGCAATGCTTTTCAATATTTTTCAAAGTTACTTAGTAGCTTCAAGTTACTTGAGTAGGTTTAAGTTACTTAGTAGCTTCAAGTTACTTGAGTAGCTTTAAGTTACTTAGTAGCTTCAAGTTACTTGAGTAGGTTTTAGTT
>GL502334.1:83018-105825 GCA_000149185.1 Mayetiola destructor
TATAACGATTTTAGAACTTAATGTATTCACATCAAGCAATAAATTGTGCAACGAAACCGAAAATCTCAACAACTCAGACCAATTTTAGAAAATATTCTTTTTGAGTTAATATGATTTAAAATTCAGCTTTAGTTTCCCATAAATAAATGAAGTGGGAAGCTGACAATTCTAAAAATTCCTTCTATTTTCTTCTTATGGAAAAACACGAATTGAAAAAAAATATAATTGAAAAATGAATGCGTGAATGAATCGAAAATTGAATTGAGCTGTCGTCTACCAAAGCGTTGAAAAACGTCATGAAGTGTTGTTGTATGATATTGGTAATAATATAAAGTCCACAGTAGCCAAGCCTGCCAGTTATATGTGCAAAACTGAGAAATATCGGCGTGGAAATTGTTTAAATGCTTTGAACATTAAGCAGATTGTTATTCATTTTTTTTGTTGAATCAGAAATACACTTTTTTCGGGAATATAACTCACCCTAGTGTCTTTGACTGTCACTTTCGGACGGGAAAATATAAATCTCTTTTCAACTTACTCCTATTCTATATGAGTTTCTTGTGACAATTCAATTTAAAAAAGTTTTTTATAAACTTATATCATATTTTCATAATAGTTTTGAAATTTCTCTCGAAATATTTTTACCATCTCTTCTGGAGAGAAAGGAAAACATCAACAAACAAATCTCATCTCTCTCTTCTCTTCTGTCTATTGGACAAACTATCAATTGCAAATGAAAATATGGTTTATGATTTCAATTTTGAAAACAATTTAAATGCGGTGTGATGTCACAATCAAAAATAAGGAAATTCGCAGCTGAAAATAGTTCAAATGGTCTGCGAAGACCATGAATGGCAAACAAGAAATCAGATGCTTCATTCCATAGACTCAACATTAGGCAACGAGCACAACGATAGTGGTGTTGCAGAGTTAGTTATTTATTTCTTCAGCCAGGTGTAAACCAAACAGAATTAAGTTATTTGATTGACAACACAAAGGGTTCCGATGCTCACATACAATAATAATAGAATACGAAACATACATCTATGTACTATGAACGATCGAAGCGTAACAACCACCGTAACGTAATCGAAATTTTAAATGACAAAACTGTACTATGAATTATGATCTATTTGGATTTATATTTTCATTTTGGATTTTATTTTGCTGTTTTTTTCATTCTTTATTTCCGAAAATTTCTCGCTTCTGCCTCATTTTTGTTTTTGTGTGCATTGTGCATGTGTATGCCTTCCGTTTTATACCAATTAAGCCAAACAGATGATATCACATTAATGTATTGCAATGGTGAAAATGCAATAGAGAATCATCTGCGTCGATATTGACGGCATCACACCAAAAACTATCTCGCTTTGATGTGTTCAAATGCTGGTTCCTAAAAATTTGATTAGTTGTTCCGCATGCTACCTGATTGGCACGTTAACAAAGGGGCGCTCTGCTCAATCTGCACATTGTTTGATCAAACGTATACATCTTCAATGATAAATGCTTCGAAATGATCAAAGAAATCGAAGGCTCACACAAAGGAGAATCAATCATTTGATCAGCGAAAAATCTGGTAAATTGGTTTTGTACGTCACAAAGCATACCTGCAAGTAAGTAGGCTGATCTAGTAGGCTGAGTAAGTAGCAGAGTAATTTTGCTCAAGTCGTGTAAGTAGGCTATTAGGTTACTTGACGTTACTTACTTACTTGAAGTTACTAAATAACTATAACCTACTCAAGTAACTTAAATCTACTGAGTAACTAAAACCCAGGCCATGTTTTAAGAATTGACGAACTTTTTTTTGCTCATTTAGTTTGTGATGTTATTTTAATGAGCAAAAAACAAGAAAAAGGTCACCAAAAGCATGGCCTGGGTTTTAGTTACTAAGTAGGTTTAAGTTATTCAGCCTACTTGAGTAGGTGAAGTCACATCAAGTAAGTAGAGTAAGGTTTAGTAAGAAAATATTATAGTAAGTAGTAGGCAAATTTCATCTTACTTGCAGGTATGTCACAAAGTATGTCATGATAAATGGATCGTGTAATATAGGTGGATGTTTAGTTTTTATCCCATTGTTTGATTTTAAATCTATTTTCGATTTTCGAACAATCGCTATTAAGTTTGGATTCGTAAAATTACAAGAATGCTGTAAAGAATGGGAAACATTGCGACAAACACTCGAACGATATTTTGGATCCAATAAACTCATGTGTTCATCAACGTGTGCGCTCAAATAAATGATAATTAAATGACATTGAGAAGTAATGCCAACATCCTTATTGAATTTTAATCGAAATAATTCTTAATTACAGTTTTCAATTGAGTCTTCTGAACGCGGGGCTCTGAAAATTCTTTGAGCATCCTGACAAAATCATGTTCATTTTACAGAAATTTTTAAACTCCACCGACACATGGCTTCAAATTTTGGAAAGAATAATTTTTGAATCACTGCATACGATATGCCTAAAACTATTCAAATTATCAAATGTAGCGCGAGGAATCAAAACTTCAACGCTATACTGAATGCGGATCCCCTCAATTTCAATATATCTTTATATTGGATTTAAATGAATATAATTATGGTTAACATGGGTTAATACATGAAAAAAGGGTTCGACGCAAATGACAAAGAGCCGCAAATAATACACAATATTATATTCAATTCGTTTTTCTATTGTTGTTGATAGGTGAGGTTCATGTATTTTATGATGCGATTCGATGTTGTTTAAAATTATGGCATAAGCAAAACATTTGTATTTAACTTTTTAAACGTGATCTATATATTTTTTCAATCTCTCACCAATTGTATTTTGTTTTGGGTATTCTATTCATGCATATGCAAGTTGCGAGTCGTGAGTATTCCTTTCAAATTAAAATTCATGAATGCATAATAATATCATTTTGATGTTTGGTTTACATGGTGACGACGAAGTTTTAGGCAGACGCAATCAAATCAATTTATGCGATGAAAGGGAATCAACAAAAAAGTGCAAAATTGAAGTTAAAAAGTCGTTTTTCCACGTGAACGATTTGATGAGTACCGATCTTTACCAAATAATGCACTCATTGTTGTTAAAGTAAAGGATAGTAGCATGCGAATACATTTTGCAATTGAATGGAACATCCTGATGAAAGTTTGTTGAAGATCCGTTAATACAGTGACACGAGAAATAACTTTTGAATTAGGTGTGTTCGATTAATGACGAACGCCAGCGTAGAAATGAAGGCCATGGCCACCAACTGTCCCGTATTCAGAGGTTGAGATTTTTTTTATTCAATTTATGATAGGCAGTTGAGCCATTTATTGTAAATAATTGATATCAATTATTCATTTTAATTTCTTTGAGTTGAACATTCCGAACTACTGCTGACCAATCGAAAAACGGACAGAAAAAATCAAGCCAAATTCGATGTGTTTTATTGATAAATCGTAAATTGAATGCCGTTGTGACATGATTTATGTGGCAACTAATGTGAATAATACCCGAAGGAGTAACCCTTTGTCAAATTTGCCAAAGTGATGACAAGATAATCGACGCCAATTTATCAGTGGTCAATTTAGCGTATTCGGCCATATTCTCTAGAATGAGCTTGAATTTCAAGTCGACAACATATGCAATATGCACTAACAAATTTCATGAAAAATCTCAATCGCCAAACAAATATTTCAACAAGTTAAGCGGAATATTACTAACTATATTTCGCATTACTTTTTACCGTTGAGATTAATGTCGCAAAATGCCATCTGCTGTCAGATTATCACATAGAAACCGATATAAATGAACGCACGCAAGCAAATAAATTGCATCAATTCAGTGATTTTACCGAATGAACTGAAATTGAATTGAATAAGTCACAAATCCCCCAAATTAGTTGTGTAAATTGAAAGTACTCTGCAACAGCAACCATTTCCAATACGACAAATATACAATAAAAATAATTATTATTATTGAGGCGAATAGTGTAATTTTAGTATTTCTCAGATGTGATTTATGGCTCCGCAGACATTGAATTAAACATTTTAAATTTGTATAACACACAACAAATCAAAAACTAATTTCGTAAATCTATGCACCACGAGTTTATCAATATTGCTAACAACAAGACCATTATGAGGCAGATAATTGTTTCACTAATGATTGCGAAAGCAGAAGTCAGAACAGTTCACACCAACAGATTATTTCGCTCCAATGCTCTAAATACATATACCAAGAGTAGGCAAACCCTGAAAATATTCTTTTGAAAGTGAAAAGTGTAAAGCCACCAAATGTGGTTCAAATAATATTATTCCATTTCCTTGATTCATTGTTGATAACAATTCGTTGCAACTGTTACTCACTTACAAACAACATTATTGTTCGGTGTTAAACATAAGTTATTCGACCATCACCGGAGATCAGATCACTTTCGCTATAAATTATTTGAAACAAATGCTACCCTTGTTTTAAAAATCATCCATTTGAACGCAATTTACATTTATATTTACAAACGTTGAAAACGTGCGCCAATTCATGTTTTCTGCTCATAGTTCCATTTAATATTGAAAATCAAAGAAATCCTATCAGCATAGAAAGACAATGGCATGCTTTTCCACCCTCTCAATTTACGATAAAATCATATGCTCAGCTAAATCGAAGCGAGGAATTTGGATTGTTTAACAGTTGTTGATTTGGCGAAAGAAGAACATTTAGACGGAACTGAGATATTATGAACGTATTATCAGAATAGTTGATTTCAAAAGAACACAAAATGTGGGAGAAAAGCAGCTCTATTTGGACCCTAAATTATATTTTGAACACAAGTATTACACAATTTACGGGTTACCAAACAGAAACTGATCAATTACGAAATCAAAAGAGAAGCGCGAGCTCTTGATCCGTAAACATTTGTTTTAACACTTTAGCCAGTTTCTTCCAATTTATTGGGGGGGAGAATTAATTTCCGCCGTTTTTCCGTTAAAAAGAATTATTTATTTGAATAACAAAATGAATGAGTACATTAACCAATATATTTGCCATCGTTAGCTATGACCTCTTGCCATCTTCCTGGAAGTTTATGGATTCCTCGTTGAAAGAAGTCCTCATCTTTTGAGGCGATCCATTCATCAACCCATTTTCGCACTTGCCCGACATTTTCAAATTGTATATCGGCCAGGCTAATTTGCATCGATCGGAACAAATGATAATCAGAAGGAGCAAGGTCTGGAGAGAACGCAGGTTGATCCATTTGATCCCAACCAAGCCTTTGTATTTTTCTTTAACGATGTTTGCACGGTGTGGCCTAGCATTGTCATCGTGGAACAACACTTTGTAGTTTTTTTTTGCTATTGCTGGCCGTTTTCGTTCAATGCATGGGCCAAATTGCCTAATTGGCGTCGATTTCTACACTTTGATGATTCACTTAATATTGCACACTGCACTTCGATTTTGATGGATTTCATTATTGATTAATGATGTGAAAACAAATTTTGCTATTGAAAAAGGCGTTCTTTTTGCAGTTGAAATGGTTCGAAGGTTGATTAATGGATTTAATAAAAATGATTATCATACCTCCCAAGCAACATTCTGATCTATCGGTTCGTTAGTCCACTTGATTGGATATGGCCCCAATTTAAATCCCTGTTGCAGCGTATTTTTCGCATGAATTGATCCATTTCTTAACTCGAACGTATCTTCGATCGATGTTATTATCCGTGACATTCCATAGCTCAATTGCTCGGTGGACTCCGTCTAAACGGAACAGAATGAAGCATTTTGTTTTGAAAAGATTTTTTGTGCTTTAGCTGAATGATATCAGAGTACAAATAATCAAATATCGCAAAGAAAAAGGAAATAAAATTTGATTAAAAATCTCACCTTCAAACGCTCCATGTTACTTGGTGAGTTCAATGGTAAATTGGTGGTCAACGAACTTCTTGCTCTCTTCGGCATTTCAATTTCATCGCCACTGCTACCTGAAAAGAGGACGGCGGAAAACAGGACACACTGTTCAGAAGATTCTGGAAATTTTCGACTATATACACAAGAACGTATTACAACAAGTTCGGATAAGCCAAACTTTTTCTTTTTTGATTTAATAAAATTGAAAAAAAAATATATCAAGAAATAGTTTAATTTTTATTTTAGTCGTTAAGCCGCACAACCTTTCCATATGAATAAATATTTTTATCTTATGAATTTGAACAATATCGACAAATTAAAATTTTTTATAATGAATGACTGTACTTCATTTTAATTCAATTCAGTTCAAACTTGTTCAGTAGAACGGATAACAACACTTCGAAACGATGAGCAGTTTCAATTTTCTATTGTAAATACTAAATAATGTTCACTTTAATCAAAAGGATGTACCTGGAATATCAAAATTAGATAACAAGGACAAGGTCATTTTTTGAGAAATCACGAAAATATGCGAGTAACAATTTTTCCAACGGAAACTTGATTTAATTTGTAGTCTCTTATAAGTTTTTAAAGTGATCACTACATGCACATATTCAAATGTTTTTCGGTTACAGTTGAAGAATCACACTGAATACTGTAGATAAATCACTTTATTCACTTTCAACGCAAACGAACTAATCGAAATAAATTATTGAAGTTTTTTATTCTAAGGAAGAAACGATTCTAAAACGAACGTTCCAGCAACACCAATGTTTCGTATCCAAGTTTCGCTCGATTGGCTGTTGTCTGTCTGCTGAGCATGAACAACAACTGATGTACCGTCGCAAATGAAGAGAATACTGAAAACGATTCCAGTCGAACTGGATTCATCTGTATTGTGACTGCCTATGTTAGTTGTGCTGTTGTTGGAAGGATGCTTAAAAAATTGTTCTGATCTAATTGTCAAAATACCGAGGGGCAGACGAACATTCCCTTCCCTAATTTTTGTGCAACTAATACATGCATAAATACAAACACGCATGTAAGATATATCCAGAAGTACAATATTCAATCTTGGACTGATATATATACACAATGGCATGTCTAACATCCTAAAAGATACTTCTATTAACTAGTGATGCCGCAATAATATTAGTTTTCTGTACACAAACAGATATATACGAATTTGTATTGTCACTGTACGGATTCAGAATCACATGGAATTTATCATGCAACCCATACACCCGAACATCGCACATCATACTCATACAAGGGCGTGCTGTGTGAATACATACAAATATCTACTGATACTACACGTAAAGTAGGATGAACACAACATACAAATTCATGTGTTAAATACAATTAGAATGGTTAATGCTGCTCCGTGTTTCGAACGAAAGAGAGAGTCATCAAATAAACGGATACATCTCGTATTAAACGTATTTTACATTAATTCGCTTTATTTTTCTGTTGAATAAACGATCTCATACTCTACATTCAATATTCAGTGTCAATATTTGAAAATTCGCCGTTCAATGCACAATGACTCTCCCACATAAACATATACATTGACATAGATTATATGGTGAAGAGTATAACTGATTGTGTGCATCGGACGTTCATTTTTACGTCTGTCTTGTTATTGTTGAATCTTTTTTTTACAATTCATTTCGAAAAGTATGCATATCAACAAAAGGGAGTGGCATTGGGCGGTCTTTGAGGGATGTTTGCATCTTGATCTGATAGGTATTCAATGTAAACACAAGCATTCGTGAGTAATTCAATATTTTCGAATCATATATACCCAAATAAATTGAAATTTGTGTTCTAGTATAGTTTCGTTATTTTTAAACTAGACTTTGTTTACTCATAGATACATCACTTTCCACATATAATAGCCACATGTTTGAGCACAATCATATTTACGTAAGCCGTATATCGTATGGAATATTCACATGAAAAATTTGTCCGAATTCCTTCTGTAGTGTGGTTTACTTTAGAATGACTTTCAACTTCGAAATAATCTCGAATCGAAAGTTGTTTAAGAGTTTTATTATTAAAATTCTGCAGAACAAAATCAAATCGTGCGGATGAGTTCTCCCTGTAAACTTTTTGAAAAAGTAATCAAAACTTTTTCGTTCACCATTATTCAAAATGTCAAATGTCATTGGCTTACAACGTTCCGAAGACACAATCAAAATTAAAAGGCGTAGGCTTCTTCAGAATCATCTCAAGCATTTTGATTACAAACATTTGCGATTGTAGAATGTTCACATCCGTGTTGAAGATTCTGCATGAAACTAACATTTATATAAAATGCTCCTGATGATGCTAAATGATCAAACAAGAAAACGTGAAGTGGTTAATGGTAAACCTTTCTATCCAGCATCTATGTTATACATATGTATATGCGGAAAACGTTATGTACTGAAAGTTTGATCCATCTGTTTACATTGTTGGCTAACCACACTCATACACAACCTTATCTATTCTACTTGTAGCTATAGTGATACTGTATGCATGCAGTATACAGGGCATCTAAGTTGTGGTTAATTATGATGTTGCAAATGTTCAAAAAGCAGAGCATTTGTGTTGGTGGCTTTTGAGATGATAGCGTTCGAATGGAGATGCTGCTTTCATAATAGGAAAAGATTCAAGAGAATTTCTGAATCTTTGGTTGGCTGATGATGACTTTATAATCGAATGATATTACTATGGGGTTGGATAAATATAACAGATAGACGGAACTACTGTATGAACATTCAATTTCAATTCAATAAGCACCAGAGTTCTACAATCTTATATATGAGTTTTACAAACAACTCTATATTACCTACAATTTGATGAGTTTGCGTGCTTCGGTTATCTTTCGTTATTTGATGTTCCGATTCAGCGCAATGGTTTTTTAGAATCGGTTGTATAATACAGACTAGACTCCTTCTCCTCAAAATGTCTCTCAGTCGATTGAAATTCGAATGATATTCAAGCTTTGAATTTTCTCGATGTAGGCTGGGCCAAAAACATCATTATCATACTTTCTTTTATATAGAGATTTTGATGTCTTTTTGGAATCTGCAATAAAATGTAAATACATACGGGAAGACTCATTGCTCATATCATGAAATCGGTCGGGTCAATGCATGTTCATTTCATTCCATACCATTAGTATGGTACACTAGTAAAGCGAACACAAAGAAACCAAAGCAATTCTGTGCACAAATTAGCAATAAATTTTAATCCGAACTGTTGAGTTCTTTCGCATGAATAGCTTTGGTGCATACGTTCCTTATTTGTAATCTGATAATTTCATTAGGGTAATGTTGATGATTTGTATATCAGGTCTCACGAAAAGGAACCTTTATTTGCAATAGAGGTTTTGAAGAAGATGCAGCAAACAGGCCAATTATAAGTATGGGAAACTTATTATAAACGATCAAAGTGAAAGTCAAAAATTTTTTTATGAAAAAATGCAAATGAACGATGGGCTAATTTATAGATGTTTTCAGCTCATCTCTTTCACTCCACTCTGTTTTGTGTATAGGCTTACCCTTGATTGCATCATCTGTACCTTCTTTGCACTGCTAACAGCTTTTTCTCACTTATACTAATTATACATATTATGTATTTGAAAGTTTTCATTTAAAAGTTTTACAGTAAAACTGATTTTTTCCTTAATTTAATGGCGGTGTTGAATGTGGTTGAACATTGTTGTTATCATCAACATAACATATTTAGTAATGCCACCCTATATTTTTTAATAAATAAAACATTTCACATTCGAAAAATGAACTTTAGTGTTGAAAATCTTGCAGAATACAATTTCAAACATGACAAGGTCGTCAATTCGCGCTCATAAGAATAACTGTTGATATTTGTTTACTTCGAAAGTCCACAAGCTAATGCCGTTGAGACAAAATGCAACATACTCTCAATTTAATGGAAAAATATGATCTCATGTCGTGTTATTGTTGAGTCAATTTCACGCTTTGATAGTTCAATATATGTGATCACGATAGTCCGCGGTGGAATGCCTATTTGTTGCCATTGAACTTTCTATTCCCAATCTAAAATTGATTGCTCGATTTTTCGCGCTATTTCTCATGGTAGCTCAACGGTAACTATTATCGATCGTACAACGATTCACTTTGACTTTCTGAAATCCCAATGAACTTTCAACTTTCAACTCCTGCTGATATGACAATCATTTCAAAATGCGATTCATAACTAAAATCATTGTGTGAATGAAATTGAAGGCTTTCATTAATTTATTCCTTTAGTCGAAAATTGATTATTATTCAGTTTGTGATGAAACGAGAAAAAGAGAATCCAATATTTCCTTTATCAGTTTTGAGTTATTTGAAAGGAAAAGAATGTAGCAGCGCAACACTGTTGGCATCGTATGTATCACGCAAACTGCTTTGAGAAGGGAACATTACTCAAGAATGAAAATGGAGAAGCTACATCGAGTAGCCCATACACACTTTTAATAGAATTTCGATGCTTTTGTATTTATTATTTATATCCTTGGAATAGAATTTGGTTGATTTGAGGACGATTACTTTTTTCTTAATATAAGAAAAGAGTAGATGAAGAAACCAAAATGAAAAAAATCATTTATGGTCGAATTGTGTTTGTTCAACACGCCGAAAGCAGTAGGAAACCTTAAATGAGGAAGTATAAATATGGTGATAAAATGGAAAGTTAAAAAACAGGAAAAATATTATGAGGGAATGGAACGGTATGGTTTTCTGGGTTGACATTCGTTACGATATCAATTTTCAATTCGTCACACAATCAAATATTAATCAATTTACGACGCAACAATCTGGATCGACTTATTCAAATCGTTTTTATTGATTTGACTGTAGGCAACGTTCTGCATGTGTTCGATGCTTAAAATACTTGTTCTAGCTTCAATTTGTTAATAATCGAGACTGACGGTTTCCCCAAAAGGGAACCGTCACGATCGACCATGTCTCACAGTGACAAACTTATTTTGAAAATAATCAAGTATTTCAAATGTTTTCTTGATTTCAATTAACGCAAGATATAAAATAGGAAATTGTTTGACAAGTTCAATGCTTTGGTATTCATGGGATTGTCAAACATTGATAGAAACTTTTGTGGTTTCTGTATTTAACGGTTATAAGACATAATATTCTTCAATCACCTCAGAAACGATACATTCATAATTCATTAAAAGATCGCGAATGGTAAGTTGTACGTGTGCATTGAAAATTGCTATATGCCATAGCATTTGGCGTTTAATTGAAATGAAAGGAAACCGCGTCTGTATAGCATGCGGGGCGAATGTAAAACGGAGAACGTCGAAAGTGTCGAGTGTTAAACGGAAAGGGCGAGATATTCTTAATTTAAAACATCAATATGTACCATGAGAAAATTAATTTCAAACGATTTATGATATGTTTGCTATACATACACGACATCAGACACAACCGTATAATTTCGAACGAATTAGTTTCATGGTCCACGATTCTTGGTTTGTCATTGTGCACATCTTATAACAACTTCGCATTCATTGATGGTTTAAATCCATTTGAGTTTTGTGAGCTGTAAAAATGCTTGAACTAATGGCACGTTGTTATTGATTATTATAGTCAGAGGAAAAATTAGTTCGATTGTTTACTATCAACAAAAGACCGAAACGAATCCCTTCAATTTCTTATAAAACCACTATCTAATCTTTTTTAGCATTTTATATAGAAAGTTTGATCATTCCATTTTGATTATGTACTTGATGAACCTTTTTCTCCTGAATTGTAACCAAAATCAATCATTCAATAAAGATCTTTTGCATTTTTTCCGTAAAAAATGTATGTAAGTTCTTGGTTAATTCTAATTGAATTGAGGTAAGGATCACAGGTAGAAGCAACGATGGCAAAGTTTCACTCTGATTCAGATATTGTGTATTGTAAATAACACAGCAGTTGATTATCACTTTGGGAGATTCCTTCCTTCATGTGCAGGTTGATTTTGACCCAATCTTCGATGTAGCAAATTCTTCCCCTTGCATTAAGCGGATAGAAAAAAATAAGGAAAGAGTTATTGGTTCGGCATGAAAGGGTTGCAGTTTGTAATTTAGCGAAAACTCAATATTGGTTTTGAACTATATATATTTATCCCTTTTTGAACAGCTCAATTTATTTCTTCCCTATTTTACCAAAAAAATATGAAAAAAAAAAAAACAAATCGAAAAGATTCTAAGACACTTCGATTGATTTTTATTTCATTAAGTGAAGTTTCTATGTCATTATTGACAAGATATTGAATCTTAGGCTTCGTGTGCTTCGAGTGAAGATTTTCAAAATAACCCTTACAGTTTCAAATAAATTTCGAAATGTCTCAGAAAGAAATTATTTCTCACGCATTTTTCAGTGCCAAGAATAGATCAATCGCTCTTGATTTTGGCTTTTAATTTGATTCAATGCATATTGAATTCAGAATTGTAAATGTATCAAAATTAGTTCAGTTCTTAAAAAGTAGAGAAAATATTCAACCAAACAAAAGAATAACCAGAGGATATTTGAAAAACGGTTGTCGAAAATTAGCCATTGTGGATTTTCTGAATAAATATTCGTATGTTGTATCGCTTCACTCGGGCCGGTTAGTGTACAATAAAGGGATGCACATTTTGAAGCCATGAGAAATGAGAGAAAACTCGAATAATATTGAGTTTGTTACGGAGATGAAATATGATTTTTGAAACACTACTTCGCTACTGTGCTGATTTAAAATAACACTAACGAATGGTCTTGCAACCAATCGCCTGAAGTATAATTCTGCAATATTTAGATTAACTTGCCCTTTATGGTATCTTGTGAAATATAATTTTTTTTTGACTCAGTGGCAGTGGAATTGTTAAATGGCACTGATTTTTTTTGTGTTCTGGTATATCAATCTGACCCGTTAAATTTACGTCCATATATCTTAAAAGAGAATCATTTTCACATTTTGTATTGCATATGGAATTTTGAAGGAAACAAAAATTTATAGTTATCTAGAACGTTTTCAAATGGAATCATATTTTTTATTTATTTAAGCCACCCATTTAACAACACGTTCAATCGGGTTGAGACAGAAAGTGGCGTTTATAACAAGGTAATAATGCATTGTAAATTATATCCAAACATTAAAAGCGTGTTTGTGGATGCTTTGTTCATTGTTTACCAGCTTCTTTAACATTGCCTATACGTTGTACATATGTTTTATCACAATGCCACATGCATTAAATAAACAATTTTGATAAAGAAAAAAAACAAAGTCATATTAATTTCAATACCGAATTTCGCACCGCAGCCAACAGCATATTGCTAACTCATTGTTTATGAAAATGTATAATGTATACGTTATGTGATAGCAGCAGTATTGCAAAATAACCTTGACAGTAAGTAAATATAAGCAATTCAGCCTTAAAAAAGTACTGTCCCATCGCAGTATTGTCCTTGGGCCAATATAATAAAAATAACAGAATGAGTAGCAATATTTGTTTATCGCCTATAGATAGCCATCTATTAAGGTAGGGGGAGTAATTTTACGCCCATTCAAAGCAGAAGAATTGATATTGGTACATTTTCAAATTCGCTTAAATTGATTTTCTACCTCTTCGTTTAATCATTTTAAACTTTTTATGGGACCTCATCTTGAAACATCAGGGTATATGAAAAATAGCCATGCATCATTTGCTCTATTTTTTGTAGAAATTCGAAAGCTTTATTCTGGAAAAGGTTCCTCTTGAAAGAATTTCTTTATCGATAAGAGGCACAATGTGTTTATTGAGCAGAACAGTTCGATAATATCAACATTAAATTTAAACGCATTTATCCCGATCACGTGCTACACAGTGCATTGATGGTTGAATCGATCCGGTTGGATTTCCTTGAATCCAATGATGGTGATTTCTATTTCGATTCTTTCGCTAAAAGGCTAATGTGAAATACCCTCGGCGGAAAACACGCAGAACTCTAAAGTGAAGAAATTTTTTTAATGCTTACGACATACTACGAGCAGTAGAACTCACAGTTTCTGACTGAAAAGAATGAAATAAAAGTTAACTGTGCTGTTCGTAGGATCCTGCAAGCGCCTAATTTAAAGTTGAAAGGGAAAGTATACGATGTAATATTAGTATTTGGTATATTTTGATGTCGCACAGTAGCAAGCAAATAATTTTGAGAAGGGAGATGTGTAGTTTAATAACTTTTGTATACAGTGGAACCTACAATGAGAATTTTGAATAGATTTTTTGCTCTAATGGGCTCTCAACATATTGATTCCTAATACTAAAGAGTTGATTTTCCATTTCTTAGTTAACATCTTTATTGTAAATAGCATTGACGTTGAAAGTTTATAATTGCGTTCTACTCTAATGATCTTAATTTATCCTGACCACATGTGAAACTATTGAGAAAAAATTCAAGAAACCATTCGATCAAGAAGAAAAACCGTTAAATTTGGATTCAAAGTCTTTTTGTGAATATACCGGTGCTAATATATATTATTATCGCACCTAGAGATCAACATTTAGTTCCAGGTTGTTTGCATCACATGTTTATTTCTGTCTGCATCTAAAATCTCGATTCAGAATGAAATTGCAATGATAGGACTTCATTCAGGAACATACCCTGGCCCTCTGTGTGTTCAATTTATGGGTAGCGTATGTGTGATCAATTTATGAATGCGTTCAATGAGCAACTTTGACATCGAATATCTGAACCATGTAAATGTCACACTCTTAACTATGAAAAACAAACATAATTTGAACACAAAACTAATAGAAAAATATTGCTACAAAGAAAGTGAAATAAAACTAATAAAGAAATTATTGCTTGATGTGAATCAAGTTATATAATCGAAATATATATATACATGTATATTTACAGGGTGTCCCATATAATCGGGTTTCAAGGAAAGTCCATTGTTTGTAATTTTTTTTTTGATGGGATAGTTTGGGGAGGCTAAATGAAAAATTTCTATCTGAGCAGAATTTTGAAATTTTTTTTTTTAAATTTTTAAATTTTCGGTGTGGGATGGGTCTTGTGACTTCTTGTTTAGGCCATTCGAAAGCTTGTGAAAATCCCGAGTTGCGTGATTTTTTTGTTTGGCCCTAGACCCACACCCGGGCCCTGGAGGACTCTCCGAAGTTTTTTTTTTGCTATTTTCTTGTACCAGACCTAACTCGGTGAGAGTGACGTCTTATGCCTTGCCATTTGGACCATTCGAAAGCTTGTAAAAATCCCTCCGGACATTTTTTTTTGTTCGGGTCCAGACCGCACCCCGGTCCCGGGATAGGCCTCCAAATATTTTTTCAAGAATAATTATAAAATTATTATTATTAACAACAACAATAATAATAATAATAATAATTACAATAATAATAATTTATTATTATTATTATTATTATTTTCGGTTTCCAAGTATACTATTTATAAAACCGCACATCGAGCACTACTCCCGAGTTTAGCTTGACAGTGTATTTAATGACATTTAGAAAACTGAGAACCCAGAGCAATGGAACGATACGTTCAGGTACGGATTAGGTACGCGGAGGTATGCTTGACGATATCCGAATACGGCATGTAATGAACAAAATTCAGCGTTTACTTTAACATCGGGTGAAAAATTACCACTTTTCAATATATATAAGCAGCTTTATCTTTAGAATGAATACTCCAATCAAGATAGTTTCTATGAACAGGTCCAATTATTTTTCGATGCTGAACACTTTTTTAAAACATTTTATGGGTCTATCTCCACTTCTTCACATACCTCCCATACAAAAGTTCACTTTTATGTAACGACATTCAATAATGGATAATGAGAATATAAAAAAATTCCTATCCTGGGGCCGAATTTGGGTTCTGGCCCAAATAAAAAACAAGTTATGGGGTATTTTCTGAACTTTTCGATAGGTCCACAAGGCATAAGAAGCCACCCACACCAACGGCGTAACTAGAGAATTAGTTTTCTGAGGATGCCCAAATATTGCCCAGTGGTAGTTCAAATTTTTCTGACACAAATTTTGAAAAAAAAAATTGGGGGGGTTTTTGGAAGTTCAGGGGTTGGGAGGGTAAAAAAGCCAAAAAAACACCAAAAATAAATCTTGTCCGATTTCAATTAAATTTGGCATGCAGAATCAGTGGAAGAATACAAGAATTTTGACGTTAAAACTGGCCCGAAAAAGCTGGTCCAAACTGGACCAAAATTTGACAAACCGAATTTGGACCAGTTCGGACAAGAAAATTCTAATACACATGGAAATGAAGGAGAAATTAAAAAAACTGATTTCCTTTCCTTGCCCCCGAACTTATGAACGGTAATGTATATAAATAAATATATAAAGATATTATAACTTAATATTTCACATCAAGCAATATGACTCAAATCCGGAATGGGAATGAAATTTACGTCAATTCCGGTTGCTTTTTGAATGAAATTTGATATCAAAACTATTATCCACGATCTGTCTGATGCGCACGCGTCAGCAGCTGATATTCTTTTGTGTAATTTGAATAAATGAAGAACGTTTGAGCATCTGAACCTAAAGAATAAACTTACATCAACTCCGCCTTCTTAATATACTCTGAATATTTGGTGATCAAGTTCAAGTATGTTTAGTTTACCAGAATGAGGGAATACAGCAATTATTATTTGAATGTCCTAATGTGAATTCTTTTGTTCGAATATCTGAATTTCTTTCGACGAAAATATTCGTATGCATTCCGTGTCTCTTGTAAAATTTTATCAACCGTTTCACTTATTTCGCTATCCGCATAAAGGTATCGAAATTAATATAATTAAATAATTTTTAAATCTCTCAGCGCTCAAACAAATCATCCCAAACAATAACAACAAACAATGGGATTGTATATTATATCATCGTAAATGTATGTACCAACATTTGGAAAGCTGTATTAATGACAAACATGATTCCATATAAAAACATTTCAATTTGAACGAAATTTCATTGAAATCACAGTATAAGGTAATGATGCGCTATCAGATCGCTGTATCTTGGTACTTAAATACTGATATTGAATAAAGAAAGGACAGCGTGTATTCGGCGTAAAGCAGTTCTAGTTATCGCAATAAAAACTATATTCAATAAAACAATATAGAACGGAAGTGTATTGAATCGCAAACAAAAAAGACGACGCGTACCTATCTTGTTAACTATATCACAGAAATGGAATTCGAATTCTGTTTTCTTTGTTTGTTTGCTTCCTTTTCATTCGCATTGAATTCAAACATAAGAAGTATGTAGAGAAAAAAATTTGGTTGGTCGAGCATGAGACAGCAACTTTCTTAAACGTTTTGCTAACAACAGTAATTTGAACGAAATATCGAAAAGTATGGTAAATGAAAGCAAAAATACTCTGAATTGTACAGTATTTCAATCACCGGAAGTGAACTGGCGTGCGCCATGTCATTTTACCTTAAAAAATGTATAGATGAATGGATATATAATATTGGGTTGCAAAACAATAGATAGTGAAACGAGGATGATGTCGATGAAGAGCTAGCATAACAATAACCACCTTTGCATTATTTCTGTCTACCATAGTCAGTATCTATTCTGTCTACCATAGTCAGTAGGCTCCTTTCAATAAAGTCATTCACGTATTTATGATAAAGATTATTATGCAATGCTTTATTGTGTGGTACGAATGACAATTATGTTCTTGTGTATTGAAAAAGAACAAATACAATATTGAGAAGTAGTTTGGCACTAACAACTATGTATTGCAATGAAAAATTTGCATAGACGCCATCATTTCAAACGGGCCCTAAAGCATACAATCAAAATTGGAATTTTTTTAACACATTTCATATTTGATATATGTATTTCGAATTTTGTTCCATTTGCGTAGCATCAGTGATAAAAGGAACGGCAGAAGCTATCTGCTTCAAGATGGATAATTATTTTCGTATTCATTTTCGAATGGAAATCATATTTAGTTAATTCTGAATTTGTTGTTCATTCATTGTTTGCATTCTTTTGCATTTTCATTTATTCACAATTCACAGTTTATTACTATTCTATAACAACAAAAAGAAACACCTGGATAAAATTACCCGATCCCATTCAATTTGAAAACTAAATAAAAGATGCGATGACCTTATTGCGATGTTTTTTCTCTTTTAATAGACTTATAAGTGAGCCGAAATCCAGAATCTAAGTTTTGTTATGTAACTTATCTCGAAGCAGTTCGCCATTAGTCAAAAGATAACAATAATCTATCATCGTTGAGTACTCTTCGAACATTGAGACTATTTTTTTTGTATTCAAAATATGAATTGACGCGAATCCAATAGCTCCCAAAACCAAATTAACATTCGAATATTTACCAAAAAGCTACTTTTTCAATATTCCATTAATGAACCGTTAAAAATGAAATGGAAGGCTGAACAGCAAGACATTCAAGCTGTGCCGTTTTGAAATGTTTGCTTTTTGTGTTCCAATTCAATGAAAGTCAGAAAAATTGCACAACATAATACAGAAGTCAACTGCAAAGGGTGACAGGTTTTTTCTAGTATCACCGCCTTTTATGCTGACTTGGTTTTGAATGAAGGGGAAAATGTGTGAATGTATTTATCGGAACATATAAACTGAAGTTGACTTTGTCATCATAAATGTTTTCAATTTTATTGCAGCAAGCCGTTCACAAGACACAACAATTTCCAGATTTTCATCGGAGTATTAATCAAAAGCCGTGTCATTATCGTTGATTTTTTCCTTTTAGACAAATTGTACATCTTCATTCAATATTATATTTGTAACACTTGCCGAAAAGTGTTGTAAGCTGTCAAAAACATGCACCCACTTGTGCATCATTGGTGTGGTAAAAAATTTAAACAACAATGCGTTCATAGCAGAGAAGATGTCGCTTCACAAGTAAGCAGTCTCTTGTTCTTCATTTCTCATATTTCAATTCCGTCGTTTGATCTCAAGATTCAAAGTTGAGTCGGAAGCAAATTCTGTACGTAAAATTGCTTATGACACCATAACCATGAGAGGAATTCGGGTGCCGCGACCGTTTTATTTTGTAAAATATCGTTCAAATCCAATAAAATTCGTAAAATGGAAGAATAAATCCTTTATATTGAAAATATGATTTTCTTCTGCCCCCAGTCTTTTGTAAAATTTGGTGTATTAACGCTATTCCGGTACCTATGATTGTGAGAATGACGAAAATGCTAATGAGGTATTGATTTCTCTGAATTCCGAAACTTTGTCTGAAAACTAATTTTCGAATTGTTCGTTATTCCATCGAATATTAAATGACTCACCCTTGAATGAAAACTTTGCTTTCTCACTTCGCTTTGATCCTACAGTAAAGTCTCTAAAAGAAGGACCGCTCTCTAAATGGAGCCACTCACAAATATTTGTGAACCACTTGGGGTGCAACCAATTTTTTTGCACCAAAAATAGGAACACCTCTTATAAGCGGGTGGACCAGCCAATTTTAGGCGAAAGCGACCAAACGAAAGGGAAACAATATTAAAATAAATCGAATGACGCAATTCGAAAAACCATGTTTTTTTCTACTTTTCTCGGCCAAAAGAAACCTAATATATTATTTGTATATGTATATTATTTTTGGTATAATTTGTCGACTGGATATCGGAAAATAGAAATAAACATTCAAAAATTATCCGAGTTGATCTGATTCAAAATGAGGAATAATCTTGTTCCCTCTGATTTCCATCAGACGGCTTCACTGAACAAAAGTTAACCGTTAAGTTGAAGTTTACGAAGTCATTGAAACAGCATGGAATTGAAGACTTTTTTATTATCACCGATTTTCTTCGGATCCTTTCAAGACCGTTTACGTTCTCAGTCTCAGTGAACAAAAACAACTAGAGCAATCGTACGACAACAATGCATTAGACGGTGTGATACTTATAATTTGGAATATGTTTATGAAACAGGAAGATAATGACAACTTTTGTTGGTATTCCGTCTTCGATTCTCAACGATATTTCTATTAACCTTGCAATCTTAAATTTTTTACTTTTCCTAAACAGATTGGGCGAGACACAATTTTTCGATATGGTTCTTCGTGGTCTTCAATGAGTCGATGAAATAATATGATTGATGTGAACAAGAATTCAAGGTCGAGACATTCATTGACTGTTGATAATGGAATTGATTCAAATTCTGTGCAAAAAAAAATAATTTCAATGATAACAATACATGCTGTTAATAAATTGCATATACATATTTTATATGTTTATTACGAGCACAGAACGAAGATTCATCAAAATGTAAAGCTCCTATTCGCTAAAGAATGGACTTAAAATGACTATCAGAAATAATCCAATTTGATTTGATAAGTTGAGAATCGCGCTCTTCTATTAATATAATAATAACTGAAACCATATGTTGTGACAATCCGCGGAGGGTGACTATTTAGTTATAGTTGTATTAATGAAACCTATCATATGAATCTTTTAAAATTATCATTACTATTTAATAAAATAAATAGATGCTAGGAACCCGAATATTGTTCAACCAAGGGTTAACTAAAAATTCAATGATACCCAAGAGTCAACAATTTTAACAATTTTTTTTTTAAGAACAAAAAATTTATCCTTTCGTGAGGCTCGTTTAAGTTTCGATAATTAATATGAATGAGACATGAAGAATAAACGCAAGATTTTTCGCTGACGAATTGAGACTAAAGTGAAATTCGCATATACCACATATTGCTCAATAAAAATAAATAATAAATAAAAAATAATCTTGTATTGTCTTCGATGACATGATTATATCATGATTGCCGTTAAGAGACCAAATCCATCAGTGAAACGAAAACAATTAAACAAAAAAAAACGAACGTTTTTCCTACTCTTCAGTTGTGCTCGAAATGGAACGATTAAAACTGGAGCTTGTGACATGAAAACAAACGTGTCATTCCGATCCAAACCCATATTAGTTTACGAATACTCATTAATGTGCATACAAATTTGTTATGTCGACATCTGAAGTCGAAAACATTGAGTACAAAACTGACTGGCACTGATTGTCATTGGCAAAAAGAGGGTTACGCAGAGGTTGAAAACGACAAAAAATAAATGACAGAAAAAAGCAAATTTACATTAAATATACTACTCGACGTAGAAGTTTGGATGGAACTCTTGTTTTCAATGGATAAACCCAAATTGTGCCATTCTTTGGATACATTTCGTTAAGCACAGGGAATGTATTTGATGGGAATATGAGAATGCGTGCAAAGCTGAACCAAACGCATATTTTACATATTCAATATCGACAAATTTTATTCGACAATAAATTATAAATGTGGAACGATCTGAATCCAACAACTTTTCCCATTTCAAATACCGAATAGTATTTACTTCTCTGATAGTAACACTTCAATTATTATCAATGGAATCAAAATTGTTATTATTAATATGCGGAATTCTTTGTTCTTGTTTTGGCGTTGTTTTCCAATTCATATCGTTTCACACAGCTCTCATACGCCTAGTGCTCAATGTTTACCGTTCACCGTTCACACATTTGAATCGATTTAAGCGAAACGAAAGCGTACTTTCAATTAATTTCGAGTTTATTGAATATTTCTATATGGTGTATGCGTGTATGGCTGTTACATTTCTGTTGATATTCAATTATTTTGATGCCATTGATAATTTTTATGGTCATTTCATCCAACTAGTATTTTATGTTTCTGTGTTTCAAGAATATTTTTGTCATCGGGATGAAGTGGTTATGACGAAAAATTGCGAGTTTTTTAAGTTTCAATTGAACTGTGGTCTTTTTGTTAATTTTCATAATCTCGCTTTGTTTTCAACAATACATCAAATATATCTTTGGAAAATCGGAACAGAAAGAAGACTAAAAATAAATATGAAAAGTCATTCGAAATTATTCGATTCTCATAAAATTATTATTATCAATAGATTTAAGTACAGAATACATACACTCACACACATTCGATTTAAATGCAGCAGCCCAAATCAAAATAAAATCTACGTAGAAATGAATGGCTCAGAATGAAAACCACGATTTTCAAACGAGTGTGCAGTAGTACAACATGAAAATTGGATTTCTTTAGAACGCAACCTACCTTGCTTTGCTTGATTCTAAGAGCTCAGCAGCGCCATAAAAATCTTTCATCATCGGTCGATTCACGAACCATAACACAGCATTGAGCGTATTCATATAGACAACCGAGGAAAAAAAAACGGAACGGATACACGTTTTGAACATAACCTCGAAATGTGTATGAATAAATGAATGCACAATCTGAAATACTTTATTCGAAAAAACATGTCCAAAACCGAAAGAAACCTTTGTGCGACAGGGAAGTGTGTCAATCCAAAAGGAATAACATCAAGAGGAGTTCGTTATTTCGGTAAATTAAAAATAGTGCTAAAAATATTCGAAAATAAAACTCCGAATAATTTTCATGACACGCACTTCATTGATTCAAAACAATTTCCACCTGGGTGTTTAAACAAACAAAAAGTAATTTACGTGGATTATGTATTTTCTTCATATTCTACATTGATTTTGTAGATTATTTCCAGTTAAGAATTAATTACGTTGGAAATTCTGGTATTTTGCTCGCCGACAAGTTCATGGAGAACTCGCCGATTTTGCTTTCAAATTGTTGGAAACTTCAGCATCGACAGCACAACTTGAACGGCTATTTTCAAACTGGGTATATGTTCATTAGGGTGTATTCGAGTAGCGAAAGATCCGAAAGTTCGTTAGACTTGATCGATAAAGAATCTTTCAAAATGTCGCTTCGATGGAAATTTCAGATAATTCAGTGCTGGTTTGACCCCTACCTATAATTCCAAAGTTCCGAGAACAAAAGAGGGAACTAGATTATTTTATTGCAGTTCACTTTGAAAATCTTGTCACTTTTAATTTGTATGAAAAA
>GL502336.1:29766-40460 GCA_000149185.1 Mayetiola destructor
CGATGAATAATGACTATTTTTCCTTACCAAAATTACTTTCGTCTGTTTCCAGATTGATAAAATCATTTTATTTATTCAAACGAGTAGCCTAGGTATTGTGTAGCATTCAACTGTCACGGTAATAGATTCTCTCTCTCAATTTGAGAGAATCCACGAAATTTCTTTTCGTAATTAGAAACGGGGAAACATTTCTCTTCAAAAAAATTTTACAATCGTGTTTTAAATGTCCCAAAGAATCTAAAAATGGTCTTTGATCATAGAACGAAATTCTTGTGGAGACCCTAATGTGCACCACAACAGACGGAGAGAATTTGCCGTTGACAAATCAAATACACAAATCAGAAGAAGAAGAACAATTAGAAGAAAGGAACGTTATGGATTATCTCATTTCAATTACAATTTTTTATTTATCCTTGCTCAACACTCAAAATAAAATCAGTGTGCTAATTTTAGTTTTGTTTTCATTTTGGTCGATCATTTCACGGCGCTGTTCTATTTTTTTGTGTGAAACAAGCTAAGACAAGATATGGCTTTGTAGCCAATGCTCATTTCCAGTAAATTTGATTAAAAGTGATCATATCAACTCAACAAAGATGCAAATGTTTTAAAGAGAAATGAAACGAAGGAGAAAAACAACAACAACACTACCAAATAGAATATTATCACTCCGCCGTAATCACTGCACAAATAGATTGAAAATTGCTTACCACAAAGGAATAAATAAAATGAATAATAGGAGTTTCATTCTTGGTGGCCGAAATGTTTGAACAGCACTAATCCTTGAACAACACATTCGCTTTTGCAAATTTCTAAATATTTAAAAAAAATTGCTTTTTGAATGTCTCAAACTTTTTGTATGTGTTTATCCCTTGAGAGCTAACAACCAAATGATCAAACCATTTTCACAAATGTGCAACATATAATTTATACCTGGCATAAAGATTTTTTTCTTTCTTGCCTTCTTTCTTTGACTTTGAATTGAATATTGAGGTTCCACACATTCTGATCGATTTTATTTAATATCAAAAAAAATTATTGACCTACCCGTGTTTTGATCGTCGACAGGATCGGAATATTTTTGCTTCTGCCTTTCACTGTAAACGTTTTGGAATTGCGAAAACGATAGAGATTTTCCGTGATGGATAGATGCATTCCCATGTTTGATTAAAAACGGTCAATGTTCAAATTTTTGAGCGAACTTTGAACTTTCGATTGAAATTCATTATGATTAAATATTTATTTGAACATTTGAACTTTACTGAATTTTTCTTTTGAATTGAGTCACTCGAATTGAGTCATTGTTTGATGTGAGTAGCAAATACCAAAAGGTCAGTTTTTAAATTTTTGAATGAATTAAACGTTCAATTGTGATTCATTTTTACTGACTGTGAGTTGAACATGTGGAGTGAATTTCTCTTTTGAATTGAATCATTTGACTCTTTAACGATAATGAAAAAACAAAATGTAATGTCCTAATGTTTTAATGAACTTTAACCATTTAAAGGTTCATTGTGAAACTCTATTAATGAATGAGAATTTTTCGAAAAAAGTCATATCATTTGTACTGGTTGCATGAAGTTATCAATGCGAAATTAAAAATTTAATTCTGACATGCATGTTCCAATTGATAATAATTTTGTATAAATAAAGTGAAATTTACAATGGAAGTTTCATTCGTGAATTCAAACTCTGATCGAAAAACTAGATTTTGAAATGGCGGACATTATAACAATTGGTTGCTTAGAGGTGAGCTACTTTTATTATTCGAAAAAAAATTTTAATTCATTTTCTGAAAATGAATTTTTTTATTGCAGAAAATTTTGGTGCACGGTGGAATAATGAGAGAAATTTTTCTTCAGATAGTTTCATTGGAAACTGTTGGCGGCAAGTTATTGATTCAATTATCAGACACGATCAATGTGTGTGCGACCATCGAACTAAATATTCAAAATTTGCTCATGTTATCGCTATATAATGCTATCAAAATCGATGAATACGATATGAAGTTATTTGGGCAATCATCGGGAAATGTCGGCCAAATGTAAGTGTAATATTTCTCATTTTTTTATGTAATTCTCGACATTCTCATATATTTTCAAAAACAGATACAATTTTGGAAAAATCAGGATAACTGGAGCCAATCGTCACATTACTGAACTGATTGGGAAACCAATTCCCATAAAAATTAATCCTGATAAAGAGAAAAAACATTTAACCACTCAACAGGAGCTATTTATTTATTTGAAAAGAGATTTGGGAAAATTGCGGCTTCAGAGAACAACTATTCTGGGAAAGAAAAAACCGATCGAAAAATTGTTGGAAGATGGCGAAAAAGAAATAGTAGAAATCAATCACCAAATCGATCATTTCAGTCTAAAAGTAACTCAGTTAAAAAAAGAATTGATCGACAGAACCAGAAAAGTTGATGAAATCAAGGAAAAAATTGCACTCCATACCAAAGGAAAGAATTGAATCATATAATTGAATATTTTGTATTTTTTTTGCCAACATTTTATTGATTCAAAATAAATCAATGAAATAACATTGATGATACCAATTTCTCGTTTTGTCTTTTGTTAATTTTTTGTTTTTTATTTCTTCTTTATATTTCTAGCGAAACGCAATTAAAACGTATTGCGATTTGAAGGAAGGTAATAAAGCAATAAATGCAAACTGGGTATTTTTATGACCATTTTTGCATTTTCCGTCTCATTTCTAGAGTTTCTTTTCATTTTTTTTTCGAAGAAATGACATTTGTCTTTTTTGAGATCAGTTCATAGATTTTCTTATCAATGGATTGTAGCTTTTTTTATGAGATTTTTTCATGTTTTTCGCCGAGTGACTTGGAAAAGACGATAAAACAATAAAAACAAAAACCTTCCTTAATGGCTTTCGTTGAACTTTATACTGTACTAGTTCTTTTCGTTCTCATTGAATATATGGCATTTTGCTCATTTGTGATCAGTCCAATGGATATTCTTATCGATGAATGGTGACTTTCTTAAGAAGTAAATGTGAAATTCGTCTTGATGATTTCTTTCAATTTGAGTACCTTTATGACCATTTTTATGAGTTTATTTTTATCTTTTTTGGATTTTCTATTGCTTTTCGCAGAATGCTTTGGAAAAGACAATAAAAAAATAAAAACAAAAATTCTCCCTAATGGAGTTTCGTCGAATGTTATTACCTCTGGACTTTCTTGTTCCACAGTTCAAATAGTTCCACAGTTCAAATATTCACAAGGAAAATTTTTACGAGATAGTGATGAAGAAAGCTATACTAAGCGGATAAGAAACATAAATGAAAATATTGTGTGGGTTATGAAAAATGTGCAAGAACCTTCTGCGAAAATATAAATCGTTTGCTTTCCTATAATATTGTCATTTCACTTTTTGGCACTAATAGACTGACGTTGAAAATTCCCGATCGTGAATTTCTGTAGAATTTAGTTCGAACAATTAGAATACATAGTACCATAATGGCTGGATTACGTAAGGAAAAAGAATTGGAATCTAACATTTCTCAAGGCTGTTTGAAGGTAAATTCAAAAAATTAATTGTTAGTATCCAAATCATTTTAATTTAATAAATCCATTTTGATTAATCTCGCAGAACATCCTGATGTTTGGTGAGGAGAAAGAGGAATCAATAACTCTTCAAATTGTTGATTTGAAAAATTTGAAAAGTGCGGTAGAACTTGAACTGTCGGACACAATTAATAAAACACGTCCGATCAAAATATCGCTGACAGACTTCAAAAAGATTTCTTTGTACTCTGTGATTCGTGTCAAATATAATACCGAACCAGTAGACAGATTGACAAGTGATATTGCTGAGAGGTAGGAATCATTTTATTTTTTAGTATATTTAATCATTGATAATTAATACAAAAATTGAATTCCAACAGGTATCATTTGATCGTCAAATCGGTTAAAATTTTAAGTACGAATAAAATAAAAAGGATATTCGGCAGCCCAGAATATTTTGCAAAAACGAGCTCGACGGACGCTGAAGAAACCTACCAGGAGAACGTGTACCATTCGGTATCAAAAACGCAACCAGTGGCTCCATCGGCACCACCAGTTCCATCAACATCAATGGATGTGGAAAATAGATATGAAATGAGCATTGATGATGATCAGCTGTTGATGTCCATTTCTGAACAGGATCTCAACAACACCATTGAGGAATCGAAGGAAGCAAAACACTTGAAAGAGCTTTTGGTGTATTTAAATGAAGATTTAAATCAATTAAATAAAGAAAAGCAGGATTTAATGAAAGAGATTAAGCCTCTCGAGAACAAGCTCACGTTTTTGCAGCAGAAAAAATTTGAAATTGAAAAAACCATGTTTCCATCGAAAAGAGAGCTAACAGAGCTCAATATTGAATTAGAAATGATTGAGGGCAAAATTGCCAAATTAGAGACAAGGATTAAAGAGGAAGAACAAGAAGATAACGAAAGAGCAGTGAAAGAGAAACGCAACGAACTTTAAACGTGTTTACCAGCGCTTACTTTGTTTATTGTTTGTCAGTTTTCTTTTCCATTTTTCCTTTAATTCTTTTCGTTGTTTCTTGCATTTCAATGTTTTAGGCCTGACATTCTTTTACTAGCTATCGTAGCGGAAACACGTCGCAAACTATATCAAAAATAAAAAAAAAATTTACATTTTTGTAAATTTATTTGTTTTTTTTTCTGAAATTTGGTACGATAATTTTGTTGGTGCGACAAAAATGATATTACAATTATTCATTTTGTCCTTCATTTTTTGGTGAGTTCGACTATTTGACTATAGGCGGAAAATTTTCGCTTTAAACGGTCAATTCAAATCAGTTCTGCAAAAAGGTTAAAAGTAAGAGGAAAAGTGAATGGGGATACGTGAAGTCGAAAATTACAACAACAATAACATTAAAAAAGTACGAAAAGTTATGTATGAGGGCTCCATTGGAGGTATACCGCCCAAGGTGACCCTCACATTTTTTGATGGCAATATGTCACTCAGGTGTAAACTAAGACATCTGATCAAAAAAATCGCAGGTCGCAATGCATTATGATGGTAAAATCACCTGAAATTAGGGTCTTCATCAACTTATTATTTTACGTGTTATTGTTGTTGTAATTTTCGATTTCACGTATCCCTATACGTGGTTCGAAACGAGAAATTCAAAAGATTTTTTTTTTCTCTGCTGTTGGTCGTCCAGACACAATATTATCTACTGGATTGCTATAGTTTTTATCATATGTCTCATTCTTACACTATTTCCGACCCTTTTACTCTGAAAATCAACATGGTCTCTATCGATACTTTTCGATGTGCAACTCATGAAAATGGTAACGAGAATGTTCTACTATTCGTGATTCTCGAGGCACAAATTGTCCAAAATTGATTTTTCTTCCTCTCTTTCCATCACAATAATGCAACGAAGAGCGAACGTTTTGATTATTTTGCGTTATCTAAATATTTCTCACATGATGAACGAAATCTAAATATCAGGCGCACATAATCAAGATAAGCAAGATGTTCGAAATTTTTTTCATTAAAATTGTCTTCTGAAGAAACTTTCATGAAATACGGCAACCAAATTTATTTTCATAGAGATTGTCCATCAAAATTAGTTTAAGCCATAAACGGCTTTAGAAAAATGTACATGAAAAAAATATCGATAGACGCTTATAGTGCTCAGATATTTTGGTGACCGTTTATGCTGACATTTTTTTTGAAAGACGATTATTGAAATGGATATATGAAGTCCCATATTTATTCTCAACGATTCAATTAATTGTAGCTCCCTAGCCCTAGTGGTTTCAATTTTTAATTTTTTAATTTTTCGTTAAAATCATTTTATCCAGCTTCCTTTATGTTTCCGTCTGGACAACTCGAGTTCCAAAATATTCCCAGGAGCCCATAAATTCCACTAATGGTCTATTCCTTGAAGAGCTTGCCTTCATCAAAATTTACCATTCCGAATGGAAAATTGTCACTCATGTCAACATGTCACACCTTGTTGAAGAAATGGACCGACTCCAAGATACTCTTGGCAAAATTAAAGTTATTTGTGATGACGCCGTCAAACATTTTGAAAATAATACAAATAGAGTTTTCTGCCAAAACACAATAATGCAAGCTCAAAATATACTTGATGATTCGCGAGAATACAGCTCCGAATGGTTTATGAAGAAGTCTGTTATGCCGACCCGAGCTAAAAGAGGATTGATGAACTTTGTTGGAAGCATTGCAAATGTTCTATTCGGCGTTTTAACGGAAGAGGATAGCGAGAAATATTTGCAGTTATTTCGTGAATTAGAGGAGAATCAAGAACAACAACGGATTATTGGTGAAAAACAAACAAGTCTTATTAAATCCACTTTTGATAATGTTGAAGAATTTGTAAAAACAAAAAGTTCAGAGTTAGTATTAATGAACAATGAGGTGAATGAAATGAAAACTATGTTGAAATCAAATGAAGTATATATTCAATGGACAGTGGAGTATCAACAAAAAATATTAGGGCTAAATAATAAGTTAAATTCTTTAATTGATACTTTTATTCTGATATTATTGCAATTCGAACGTAAGCAAGCCATGTTTTTAGAAGCTATAACAGCTGGTCAACGAAGTCCGAATTCTCCCATTTTGATTCCTCCTGAATTGTTGCGTAAAGAAAACTATGTTGAAATCAAATGAAGTATATATTCAATGGACAGTGGAGTATCAACAAAAAATATTAGGGCTAAATAATAAGTTAAATTCTTTAATTGATACTTTTATTCTGATATTATTGCAATTCGAACGTAAGCAAGCCATGTTTTTAGAAGCTATAACAGCTGGTCAACGAAGTCCGAATTCTCCCATTTTGATTCCTCCTGAATTGTTGCGTAAAGAGCTCGAAGATATTTCGTCGTTTGTAGGGAAATTAGAACTAAAAGTGCCGTTAGACATAACACCCGAAAATCTGGCACTTTATTATCAAATTTTATCACCCGAGGCCAGAATAGTTGGAAACAATCTTCTTGTTAGCTTTTCAATACCATTGGTGTCTCCCAAATCTTACCAGCTATATAAGGCTACTAGTCTTCCGTATTACATGGATAGAGGATTATTCGCCTTTGTTGTGCCGAAACACGAATATTTTGCTGTGCATACTGATAAATATGAATTTATTGATATAAATGCACAAGAATTGGAAAAATGTCATAAGATTAACTCGAATTATTTCGTTTGTAAACAAGAGTTTCCATTGTTTTCCTAATTTCATAGTAATGCAAGTGAACTTAACATTCTTCTTGAAAGCAATAAAACAGAGCAATGTGATACGCGAGTTGCCAATATGATGTAATGGATTCCAAGATAATCCATACAATGATTGAAACCCAATGAATGAATAATATTACCTTGACGAAGGTATGTTTTATTTGTTCCGATAAGTTCAGTGGCCAAAATACAATTAATTCATTAATTGATAGATTGTCCAAAACTGAATTTGTCAGTTTTGGACTTTGGCATTATTTGAATCTGCAAAGTTTGCGCTTTGCCGGCAATCATATGGTGTGATCTTTGTCACACACATATGATTGCCGTTGCAGCGACCAACCTTGCCGGTTCGAACAATGCTTGTTAAACTATTAGCGCATACAGCTGTGTTGCTATTGCACTGTTATATGTGCGCACACAGCTGTATGGCTTTTTCTTATTTCATACATCGATCGGTTCACTCAACAGAGTGGCCGATCAACACGTTAATATTAAAAGGTGCATAGCCGTTCATTAAGCGGTCGCACATGCGTGATGCACTCTACCCAGTAAACCAAACGTTACGCATATTCGCATAATATATGCATGTTTTGTGCTAAGAAATGTTACGCATATTCGCACAAATTATGCATTTTTTGTCATTCTAAATAAGCATATGCGTGTCTGGGAAATGCATAATATATGCGAACATATGTTACTCAAAATTTTGAATTCAAACAATTGTTCCATTAAATATTTTCTTAAACTTAGTTTCGTTTTTAATTTTCAATCAATTGAGATGCGTTTTTGGATCATTTATGTATGACGCCATCTATTAATGAATTCATATTCAACATGACCAGTGCACAAGGAGCCATGACAACAAACACGAATAAATGGTTTTAAGTTTTAAAACATACTTTTCCGCCGTTTCACTGATGTAAACTTCAGAATGAAATGAGAAAAAAACACTCTATAGTTGTCTCCTTTCCACTTTGAATTGAGTCAATGAAAGAAGTGTTTCCTATCTTCTTCCTTTCAATTATATAAACAGACACAAAATCGCAAAAAATAAAATTTTAAATAAATTTGAATTTTTTTTAAAATGCTAGGGGGGACCCTTGGGTAAAAGATTTGTTTTTCAAAAAATTGTTTTTCTACGCGTTTTAGACGATTTCCAATCGATTGGTGAGAAAAAAGAAATTTCGAAAAAAAATTCAAAAAAATTTCATAGGGTACACTGTAGTAGCGAGAAAAAAAATTCTATGAAGTCTCATACCTCCCAAATCAATAGGGATCATTCTGAGAACTCCCTCTACACGAAAAAAAAAGTTTGCACTGATTTATAGTAGACTGGGAAAGAGTTATTGGAATAACTAACAACGACAACAACGACAACAACAACACCCAAAACCAATACTTGTTCCACCATTGAGGATGGCGGAAAAGTAATAGCGTGCACATGTAACTGGATCCAATTGAATAAGTCTTGCCTTTTCATTGAAAGAGAGCTGCATTGCTTCATCTTTTGAAATTATTTTTCCGTCGACAATTTTTGAAAGATTGATTAATAATTCGAACCATCTCGTTTCTGCTGCGGATAATGTGATGAAGAACGTGGGTATTCCAAGTTGTCGTATGGCTGCGAGCATTTTGATTTGTTCTTTCTCCCAATATGATGGAGAAGAAGGAAAACATTTCAGGAAACGATATCCTTGATTGTGTTGAATTAAATCATCAATAAATTCTTCATTAAGGAAATCGATAGCTTTTGGTGTAACCATCGATGAGTTTTGTTTTTGGCGTAAACACGTAGAGATGGTATTCTTAATGCGGATTATTTCGACAACGACAACGAAACCCAAAACCAATACTTGTTCCACCATGGATGGCGGAAAAGTAAAAAGGTGGGAAAGTACATCTTCCCCAATTCAGCATGAAGTAAAGCAATTCATCACAATACAACAGGCTAGACCTAAACCATCACAAAACGAATATTAATTCCGAAAAATGTTAAGAGAAATTTATCTAAGAGATATTTATTGCAATGGAAATTATTTACTTGTGATATTGAGATAAAGAAAGTTAAATCAGATTTCAATGGTAAGAATGGAAAAGAATATCTATTTTTGTCAAGATTAATTTATAAAGTCATATTTTTAAAATGAAAAAGATCTCTAATCTATCAATTTGAGTAAATAATCAGGTTTTATTTTACTCAGAAAAAGAAGAAAAAATTTAAATACCGTAGATCATCATGATTTGCATCAAATACCATATCAAATAAAATACAAATAGTAAAACGACAGATGATAAAAACATAAACAAACGAAAAGTAAAACGACAGATAAAAACATCAAATTCAAAACCCGATTTGAATACAAACGAAGACGCGTATGTATCTCGTACACTAAGTTAAGCAGACATTATTTTTTATGGATGCTAGGGACTCTGGAACTCATTCAAATTCTATAAAAAATAAACGTTATCATTTCATCATTTGTCTCTTTATTATGAGAATAGCATTACTCTCTTCAGAGTTTTTGTAAATTATTCCTAAAATCCTATTCTGTAGATTTTTGATGGAAATCAGTGAAACAGTTACGGTCACTCGTGAAACAAAGATGAACGAGGCACTTCGCGCAGAATACGTGCGTTTTTTGGTCACATTTTTCATTTTTGCAGCGACTTGCCGATGAAGAATTGTCAGAAAAAGGGAAGTGATCGAACTTATCAAATCGAATCAAATCCACCGATGGATTTTTCTTTTCTGGTTTTGGAACTTTTCCAAGGATGGGAAGATCTTTTCCAACCCCCAAAGCCTTCAGACCTTTTTTCCTCGTTCTGGACTGACATGTCACTTCTTTGACAATCTCTTTATCTTCTTCCTTGAAATCGAGAGATTTTTCAGTCGTATTTTGAACTACCTGTTTATGATTTTGGGCTGATTTATCTGATCTCTCCTGTGCGCAAGATCTTGAATGTTGTAGTGTTTGAACTTCTATCGGAATATTGATATTTGGCGTCTGCACAGATTGTAAAGTACTTTCAACACATTTATGTTTCACCAGCGATCTTTCCAATACCAATGACCTCATCTTCTCAACCAGCATTGCAATTCCTTTATCAGATTCAATCTCTGCCAATTTTTCGTTGAGAACTCTGAATTTGTTCGGTCGCAAGAATAAATTTGATAGCCCAATTTTGAATTCAGAATGGCTGAAGTCGATGGATAACAAAAAATCTTCAGCAAATTTTTTTGGGTCCAATGGTAACTCTTTAAATTTCGATGCATGCTGTCTCAGCGGATTAAAAATCACACCAAAGTCCAAACGTGATGGAAATCCATCACTCATCAACTTTTGATATGCCATGATCCCCGATGAATTTAACTGACTTTTCAAATATAATTCATCGAATGGCCCTTTTTTACTTTTGTTTGGCTTAACACATCTTACGAAAAAAA
>GL502336.1:55758-70498 GCA_000149185.1 Mayetiola destructor
AAATTAACTGAAATCATTCAGTTTCGTGTTTGCTCTTTGCTGTTTAATAATACTGTCATCATTACATCGGGCATTGGGTATTGGAATATCTTTTTTTTGGTAAGTTTAATCGTTTTTAATATTATTTTTTTTAAAAACAATGCCGCGTCGACGAACACTTACGGGACGTGTAGAGCGTAGATCTGATCGTAGAAATGTGAGGTTATCCAGAGGTATTATCGCAAATTTAACGGTAAATAATTTAGACAATATCGATGTTCTTAATGATTCGTATAAAGTAGCGTTAAATTTAGTACCGCGAAATTTCAATTCATTTAATTGCGGAGAATTAGTATTACGTTGTTTGTTCTGTCAGGCATTACATTTTAATTCCGAAATTACTGGACGTGATTTAAATTCTTTCACACTGTGCTGTCATAAAGGGAAAGTCAATTTGCCCCCCCTAATTCAAAATACATTTATTCAAAATCTTTTTCATGGTCTTAATTCCAACGACCCTCAAATTAAAAATCGTTCAAAAAATTATGTTGCCAACATTCGTTCATATAATTCTGCTTTTGCAATGGTCAGTTCAGAGGCCAAATTGTCTGATACAACTCTGAGAGGCATTTTTCATTTTAAAATTCATGATATATTTTATCATCGGGCTGGTGCATTAACTCCTGAACACGGGCGTCAGCCGTGTTATGCACAATTGTATTTCTATGATGTTGACACAGCGGTTCAATTTAGGATGCGTGCAAGAGCAAATATCACATGTGATGAGAATTTGATGCGTGAAATAGCGAATGAATTGAATGAATGTAATAACTTTGTACGGTCGTTCAAATCAATGGCCGATTATTGTCAGCAGCCCCAAAATCAAGTATCTAATGTTTCAATGGTCATAAAAGTAAATAGAGATGTTGACCTTCGACGCTACAATGATGCAGTTCAAACCGATGTAGCGGCCATATTTAAGAGTGATGACGGCGAGCCACCGTTTGAAAGGAATATGGTTATTTTTTCGAAATTTTCAAGTTCACTTCGTAGCATTTCTGTTTTGGATTCGTCATTGGATCCATTGGCTTATCCATTATTGTTTCCGAATGGTGATACAGGGTGGCATATAAATCTATCGCACAACATACCCTCTACTTCTACTGCTAATGCTCCTCGAACAAAAGTTACAATGCTACAATATATTTGTTATCGTCTGGCCATTCGTGATGGATTTAGTATATTGCATAGTTCGCAAAAATTATATCTTCAATGGGTTGTTGATGTCTATGTTCGTCTCGAAGGTACAAGATTACACTTTATTCGTCAAAATCAGAAAATGCTTCGTGCTGAACTCTATCATAATTTAACTGATTTTGTGCATACTGGTAATTCTAATGGTCAATCAGCGGGCCGTCAAGTCATATTGCCATCTTCGTTCACCGGTTCTCCACGTAATATGTATCAAAATTACTTAGACGCAATGTCTATTGTTCAACATTTTGGCAAACCATCATTATTTATCACCATGACTTGCAATCCAAAATGGCCAGAAATTGTTAAGGCTCTTAATCATAGTGAGGCTCATTTTCGCCCTGAAATTGTTGTGCGCGTTTTCAAATGTAAACTCAAGGAGCTTATTCATTCAATTGTACAAAAAGAAATTTTCGGTAAAGTCGAAGCGATCATTTATACCATTGAATTTCAAAAACGGGGCCTCCCTCATGCCCATATTTTATTGACATTGGAACATCAGGATAGATTGATTGAAGTGGCAGATATTGACAAAGTTGTTTGTGCTGAAATTCCGAATCCAGAAACTCATCCGAAATTGCATGAATTAGTAAAGTTTCATATGATTCATGGGCCATGTGGAACCCTCAATCCAAATTCAGTATGTATGCGAGATGGTATGTGTTCTAAAAAATTTCCAAAAGATTTCTGTGCTGAAACGACTGATTGTGTGAATGGCTATCCAGTTTATAAACGTCGCGATAATAGAATTACTGCTGAAGTGCGTGGACATACGGTTGACAATAGATTCGTCGTTCCATACAACCCGTATTTATTAGCTAAATTTGAATGTCATTTGAATGTTGAAGTCTGTACGACTGTTAAGAGTGTGAAATATATTTACAAGTATGTTTATAAAGGATATGATTGTGCGACAGTAGAACTTGGTGTAGTGAACCCCGACGCAAATAATAATACTGCATTGGAAATAAATGAAATCCAGAACTATTTGAATGGTCGTTATGTTGGTTCAACAGAAGCTGCATGGCGTATATTCGAGTTTCCTATGCACTTCCAATCGCACACAATAATTCGACTTGATTGTCACTTGCCTGAACGGCAAAATGTGTATTTCAGAGATGGCATGGAACAAGATGCCCTTGATCGTCCATCAAGAACGAAATTGTTGTCGTTTTTCGAATTGAATAGGGTTGATCCATCAGCTAATCAATATTTGTACTCTGAAATACCTGTGCATTACGTATGGAAGGAACAAGGAAAGATATGGACAAAAAGGCAGCGAGGGGGTGGGAAAGTTATATCTCGGTTGTATATGGTTTCACCGAAAGATATTGAATTGTTTCATTTGCGGTTGCTTTTGTTGCATGTTCGTGGTCCAAAGTCATTTCAAGATATGCGATTATATGATGGTATTGTTTATTCAACATTCACAGAGGCATGTTTTGCACGTGGCATCGCAAGTAATGATAATGAATGGTATGATTGTTTGAATGAGGCAAAAGAAACTAAATCTCCCCGGCAATTACGAGAATTGTTCGGTTTCATTTGTGGTTTGAATGTTCCAGCGAATGCATTAAGATTATGGAATGAGTTTAAAGAGCATATGAGTGAGGATTTCATGAGAGAATATAGTGAAGATGTTTCATTTAACAGAACTCTTCTTGAAATTGAGGATATTTTATTGACTCATAATACTTCATGTGTAGCACTTGGGCTTCCACGTCCCATTGTTTTGAATACCTTAGATGATAGCACACCGATCGATTTTGTTAAAGAAAACGAAACATTCACTGAAATGTATGATACTGCTAATAATGAACAACGTAATATTATAGATATAGTTTTGCGCGAAGTTTTGTATCACGATACTGGTAGCAATGTATTTTGTCTGACGGCTCATGCGGGTTGTGGCAAAACCTATGTTCAAACAGCATTAATTCATAAGTTGAATTCGATGAATCTTCTATGCATACCAACTGCCTTCAGTGGTATAGCTTCAACTCTTTTGATTGGTGGCCGAACTTTGCATAATGTTTTTAAATTACCGATTCCATTATTAGAGACTTCAGTGTCAAGTATTACAGCTAATAGTCGACATGGTAAACTCATTATGAAAGCATCATTGATAATTATTGATGAAGTTTCAATGTGTCCACTCCATGCATTAAAGGTAATTGATAGATTGATGAGAGATTTGAGTGTGGATGAAAATAAAAATAAATTTTTTGGAGGCAAACCAATTTTATTATGTGGTGACTTTCGGCAAATACTGCCAGTTGTTCCTCATGGATCACGTGTAACTCTAATTGAAAATTGTATTACATCGTGGCATGAATTTTCTAAGTTTCATAAAGTTACATTGACACAAAATATGAGAGCTCTCCCTCAAGAAGTCGAATTTGTTCAATTTTTAAAATCACTCGGTAATGGTGAAATGCAAACCTTTCCGCAGTTCGGCCAAGATGTAATTGAAATTCCTAATCAACTTATTGGTCAGCCTGAAAATATTATTAATGATATGTTTGGTAATATTATAGAAACGATATTATCACATCAAGTTTTGAATTCAGTTATATTAGCTCCGAAAAATGATGATTGTTCGTTCATCAATACTGAAATTATGAACCGTATGCCAGGAGAGGAAAAAGCATACTTCAGTTTTGATAAAATTATTTGTGATGATGAGCGAGAACGAGCAAATTATCCTGTCGAATTTTTGAATACATTGACTGTGAGCGGTTTGCCTCCGCACAAATTAGTTCTTAAAGAGAATTGTATTGTATTACTTATACGTAATTTAAATACAGGGAAAGCATTGGTTAATGGAACCCGATTGCGCGTTAAACGAATGCACAACAATTTCAATTTCATTTGTGATCGATTAGTTATTTCAAAATATCGAATTGCGCTTATAAATTCAGTTTAATTTCATTTTCGTTTCAGCCACTCAACGGCCCTTTTCAGGGCCACTCATTGCTTTCTCTATAGAGAATTTCAAAAAATCAAATTTCTGAAAATGTTCTTTTTAGAACTAACAATAAAATTCAAATAAAAGAATAATTTGACCAAAAATGGTGTTTTATTTTCCCCTAGAAGCAATCGAATTTCGATTGCCGGGTTCCTCTAGTTCATATTAAATAGGCAATGTAAAGTGCTTATTTACACTAAATAAGCAATTTTATGTGCTTATTTCCACTAAATAGGCAATTCTAAGTGCTAATTAACACTAAATAAGCAATTTTAAGTGCTAATTCACAATAAATACGCAATTTTAAGTGCTTATTCACACTAAATAAGCAATTTTAGGTGCTTATTCACACTAAATACGCAATTCTAAGTGCTTATTCACACTAAATTAGCAATTCTTAGTGCTAATTAACACTAAATAAGCAATTTAAAATGATTATTCACACTAAATAGGCAATTTCAAGTGTGTTTTCACATTAAATAGGCAATTTTAAGTGCCTATTCACACTAAATAAGCAATTCTAAGTGCTTACCCTTGTGAAAATAAATCGTATGCTCAGCCAGTCGACTACCAATCGTCTGAACAGTCGACTTATTTGGGACAAATTTGACTGAAAAACGGTTGCTCCGTCAATAATTTTTTTTATTTATATTGTACTTTTATTGAGGAAAAAATTTGTTTCGTTTTTTTATTATGTAATCATTCAAAAATTAAAATTAAACCAACTCGTCAATTTGAATTACTTTAGAATTATGTAAATCAAAAGACAATAGTCTCTTCGAAACGTTATATTCTTCTACCCACTTTCTTCTTTATACGCACTTAAAATTTATTATTTATAGAGAATAAGCACTTAAAATTTCAGACTGAATAAGTATTTCAATTTGTATATTTGGGCTGAATGAGCATTTAAATTGGCTCATTCTCCTTGCTCATTCTCGTTTGTGAAATTTTGAAAATTTTGCGCTTAAAATTGCTTATTTAGTGTAAACAAGCACTTTGCATTGCCTATTTAGTGTGCATAAGCACTTAAAATTGCCTATTTAGTGCGAATAAGCACTTAAAATTGCGTATTTAGTGTGATTAAGCACTTGAAATTGCGTATTTAGTGTGAATCAGCACTAAGAATTGCGTATTTAGTGTGAATAAGCACTAAGAATTGCTTATTTAGTGTGAATAAGCACTCAAAATTGCTTATTTGGTGTAAACAAGCACTTTGCATTGCCTATTTAATGTGAATAAGCGCTTTAAATTGAGTAATTAGGTTGAATAAGCACCTAAAATCGCTTATTTAGTATGAATAAGCACCTAAAATTGCTTATTTAGTGTGAATAGGCACATAGAATTGCTTATTTGGTGTGAAGAAGCACATGAAATTGCTTATTTAGTGCGAATAAGCACCTAAAATTGCTTATTTAGAGAGAATAAGCACTTGAAATTTCGTTTTTGGTGTAAATAGTAAATAACTACTTAAAATTATAATATCCGTCCGACACCCACCCGAGGAGAAAGCATGTCCGACCGAGTACCGGACTGTCGGGTCTCGGGTTCGGACCGGGGCGGGTTCGGTCGGGTCGGACGTCGGACAGATGCAGAACACTAGTGAGCATGTGATGTTTCGGAATCAAATTTTTACCAGTCCCAATTATGAAACTCAAATCGCCATTGACACAATTGTTGAGTCGGTTTAAATCTTCACTTTTGATGCAATTAGAGAATACAATCTGAATTATCGCAACAAGGTCCATCATAGCGTTCCACTCGAGTGGCATATCATCTTTGAAATTCACGAATATGAATGGCATATGAAAGATGAAGCAGTGGAGTTGATGAGCACTCTGTCCAAGATTGTGGCTGTCAAACCTGATTGTTGATGGTTCATATCCTTTAAGCCCTGTTGTCACAAACGACTGAAACTGAAACTGAAACTGAAACTGAAACAGATTTTCAGTTTCAGTTTCAGTTTAAGTCAGTTGCTGATTATTGTACGTGTGCCACAAAGAACTGAAACTGAAATCGACTTGTTGTGTGAATTCATCATTGTGTCAAAATAATTGATTGTTCAAAATGCAAAATTTAAGTGATCGCATGGCGGCATATAATGTTGCGAATTATTTTTATGAGGAAGATTTTCTAACATTGGTCGCGATTAATTTCATATTAAAAAACAAGCGGAAAAGCCCACACAAATTATATAGAGAGAGAGAAGTGGAAGGCGCTTTGAATGTTTTGGTCGAACGTCATTTAATGCGCGACGAGACGAAATTCAAAGAGTATTTTAGACTCACACCATCGCTTTTTTCCACAATTTTGGATGCTATAAAAGAAGATTTGGAGGGAATACCAACAAACTGGGTGCCCAGGCCTATTACAGCACATCACAAATTGTGCATCACGTTGCGATACTTGGCTACTGGTGAAAGTTTCCGATCGTTAGCATTTCAGTACAGAGCCCACCATTCAACAATTGGTCGAATCGTAGAGAAATGTCTTAGTTCAATCATTTCTCATTTTCTCGAGAAAGCAATACCAACACCAACAGGTGAATTATTCAAAAAAGTCATTGATGATTTCCATCTCAAATGGAATTATCCCAATTGTTGCGGTGCAATTGATGGAAAGCACGTTCGAATTAAATGCCCACAGAGCGCTGGTTCTGCTTTCTTTAATTACAAAGACTTTCATTCGATTGTTCTATTGGCAATTGTTGATGCGCATTATAAGTTCATTGCTGTTGATGTTGGTTCTTACGGAAGAGAAGGCGATGCTGGTATGATACAAAATCATGAAATGAATTCGAATTTCCGTTCAATTCAGTTATTTTTGCAGGCATTTACTTGAAGAGTGTTATGGGAAGATTAATAAACGAAGGCAGTTTCAATATTCCACCGCCTGCTGCCTTGCCATCAACAAATGTCGTACTACCAAACGTTATCATTGGCGATGAAGCATTTGCACTAACCAAAACAATGATGAAACCATACCCAAGAGCACAGTCACTGCATGATAAAAAAAAAGCGATATACAACTATCGCCATTGCCGAGCTAGACGAACCACGGAAAATGCGTTTGGCATCATGTCATCATATTTTCGAATATTCTTCACACCGGTTCAAACAACGCCCAATAAAATTGATAAGATCATTCTGGCATCATGTATTTTGCATAACATGATGCGTGACCAAAAAATACCATGTCCTTCGGAACCAGCATTTGACAATACTGAAAATATAACATTGCCTACAGAAAATCTGATGGTACTTTCAAATGCAATTGGTCGACCGTCAAGAGAAGGATTCGAAATACGAGAAAAGCTCAATGAATATTTTAATGGAGTTGGGGCTGTTCATTGGCAAGAAAGCATGATTCGTTGAAAATTTGAAATTTAATAAAACATTTTTATAAAACATTTGATAAATTTAAATTTAATTATTAAACATTAAATTTCGTCGGTCCAAGATTGTTGTCCATCGTTTTGCTGTTGATCAGTTTGTTGAATTTGATCTGGTTGCTTTTGTTGTGAGTCCGCTGTATCCAAAATAATGTATTCAACACGTTGTTCTGGTTGTTGTCTTTCAGCCCATGCAATTTCCTCCTCACCGACGGTTTGAGCGATTTTTAGTTTGATTTTAGCAATGGACAATGGAGAAAATTTTCGAACTGTTGATGCCATCGAATCGAAGAATTGTTGGACATCATCGGCTGGCTTTGGTGGCAAGAAATCCGATGGTTTTGGTCGATTGTCCAAAAATTCTTGCAATATTTCATTGGTTTCCATTATCTTCCGCTTTTTTTGCATTCTTGGTTCCGAAATAGAACCAACAGGTGAAGATCGAGCTTCGGAATATGGTTCAGAATATGCAGATTCTGCATACGATTGCGTGTCACCTGTGATTGACACACTATCAAATTGTTCTTGTGTGTTGCTCATTACAATATCGGAATCAGGAATTGGTGAATCCTTGCCGGATCCTGCGCTGGTTGTAGCTACTGATGAAATTGTTCTGAAAAATAAAAGATATTTTCTTCTATGCCAACGAAAAATGCTACATTTAAACCTACGGTCTCTTCAAAATAGATGTTTGAAGTAAAAACGAAAGCGATTGATCTCGTTTCGATGTTGATGTTGACGCAGCAGAACCTGTTGGTTTTTTTGCATTCGAATGAACGAAATAATCACGCATCGAGACCCATTTTTTTCACGGTTTCGACTGGAAAATTATAATTTAAATATTTATTTAAATTTCAAATAAATAAATGGAACATTCATAAATGTGAAAAATACAAACCATCAAAATTCATGTCTTTTGCCAACTGCAACCACAATCGATTTTTGGCTTCGGAATCACGAAACTTTTTGTGCCGCACATTATATAAAATTTCGTTCGATTTAACAAATTCGATGATTTTCTCTTCCTCCTCGTGGCTAATTTTACTTCGTTTCGACATTTTTTATAATTAAAAATACAAAATAAAACCAACAATCGAATGAACACAATGTGAACACAACAGAAAAATGGCGGTGAATAATAATTTTTGACATTTCAGTTTCTGTCAACAACTGAAACAAGTCAAAAGTACTTCTTTCAGTTTCAGTAGCAAATGTACTGGATTCAGTTTCAGTTGCTGCCGCAACTGAAATGGCAAAATTCAGTTTCAGTTCTGGTTTCAGTTGCAAATGTACTGGATTCAGTTTCAGTTTCAGTTTCAGTCGTTTGTGACAACAGGGCTTTATTCAGGAATCCATAACTGAAATCGCGTAGAAGTGACTGAATCTTATTCGAAGTGATATTTTGTAGCCTCAAAGACTCGAAGAATATTTTGATGAATACGGGTACGACTCCCTCCAATAAATCATGCATAATGTCCACAGAATAATTTTCAATTCCATGGAAATTTTTCAATTCATTAAATAGGCAGCATCTTTTCAATCCTTTTGTCTTTTTCAAGTTAGTCTCCGTGTCTTGGAACTCTTTAACAAATTTTGCATATTTTGCTGAACTGCGTAGCATTTCATTATGCCCTGAAATACTTTTTTGACAATGGGTCTTATCACACTCACATATCCTACAGTAAAATTCAGAGTTGAAACTTTCACATAGTCCCAAAATGGAATTAGCACCCAGATTGTCACAACATATATTACTTAACAAGTACACCTCTTAAATTGATTTCAGATTCCAAAACGATGCCTTCAGTCTCCAATGATGCTAAATCCTTTACAACACATTGAGAAACAATATCTCTCGAATCATTCGCCTTTAAGTCGGTTACTTTTGCCAGAGCAACCAAGTGCCGTGCTTTCAATTTCGACGCAAACTGTGCAGGAATGTTTCTGATTTCAAAGTAAATCCCACACATTTTTTGATTACCGGCTCTAGACTTCAGAGCATCGCTGGGATCGAAGTCATCGATACCAAGCTGGATTTGAATAGTTAATGGATTTCTGAAAATTTCGTGCCTTTTGTAAATTTCACCACAACAAAAATCGTGGAAAACGCCATCCTCGCATTCGTGCGTCTTATTAGAATTGTAATTGAAGTACATGTGTTTGAATTCGTCGTTTTTAAATGATGCCTGTAAAGTCTCTGAAATTGATATAAATTGAAATCTTCTTTGTACGAGCATATAATCAGGAATGGATTTTGCTGCATTTGAAATCATCTTCCATTTCGAACCAACAGGCATGTCTTCGGGTTTCACATATACTTTCGCTTTCTCCAAAAGTGCTTGTCGCTTGTAGATTGAGTCTCTTTCAAACAAACGATCAAATAAAAACGTGAGACCCTCTGAAACATTTTTCTCCATACTTGGAGATGTCACCAAACTATTCAACAGAACTTCTGTACTTTTAATTAAATTTTTGCACAAATTGTAAACACAATTAATTTCCTTTTGTGTTAGGTTCATTGTAGAGAATCTCTACTAGAGATATCACTTTCAAATTGTTTCAGAAAGGTATCAATCTCGTTGGATTTTGAATGCACCCGAACCGATGTCTTTGCTTTCAATCATATGTACATTATTCACCGGCTTGTTATTTTGTTTCCGAACACTTTGGACCAATGCACCGTCCATTACTTTAAATGAAAATACATTTCTTGGTTCCATTGTATTTTTTGTAATCGTGTTGCAATATTTTTGCGATTTTGGAGTAATATTTGCTATGTGCGATGAAAACAAAGTGAATACTGTGCCTATTGAGTTTGACTACTGTCAAAATACAAAACCCCACCAAGAAAAATCATTCCCTACAGTTTGTGTGGTGAGATTGCATATGACAACACCGCAAAAAAAAACCCTTCAACAGTTTTCTCTGAGTACTTTCACTTAATTAATTAACTCCATCGGGATCGCCATATAATGTATGGAACTTACATGTTGATAATATGGAACTGTTCACCATAAGAATAGCTGTGGAATGAATGTAAAATAAAGGAACACAGAACTGGTCTCAGTGAACTCCAAACAGTAATTGATTTATTCAATAATGTGTAACACTTTGCATAGCCGGTTGCGCTTATGCGTCAACGGCTTATGCATGATATGCGGTATGCTACCGCTACACAGTGTATTATTGTAATCTGAATTGTTTTATCAATTCCGTGATAATAAAGAAAAATTTGCCAGTGCATTATGATTAAGGCAACGTGTTGGAATGTAAACCTAAAAGCATACAATAATGTAATATTCGAATTAGTCTCTGATGAGTCATGATGCCCTAGTTACGCCGTTGCTGATGACACTTATACTTGATCGGACGTGTTTTATTCACTACTCTCAACAGCATACACGGATAATTGTCGGGATAAATAGCTAGTTCAGCTACCCACTACTTGCATTAAACAATGTTAATCAAATGCAAATGAGTGGCGCTGCTGTTCCTAAATTTTGACATTTATCTCGCCATGACCCATAATAGGCATGGTAGAGAGTCAAGCTGATTTTTACTAAGCTAGCCGATTACTATCGATCAGTGCAACTTGTTCAGCAAGAATGGACCATTCGAAAGGTTGTGAAAATACCCATTCCCGTTTTTTTTTGTTTAGCCCTAGACCGCACCCTGGTCCTGGATTAGGCAATCGAAATTTTTTTCTCTAATTTTTTTCAAATTTTTTTTTGCGCCAATCGATCGGAAATGGTCAGAAACACGAAAATTTCGAGAAAAGAAATTTTACCCAAGGGTCCACCATTGAAAACAATTTTGATTTTTTTTTTTAAATCCTTTTTTCTTAATTTTTTTTTTTCAATTTTTGTTTCCAATTTTTCTATTTTTAATACCGCATATCAAGCACTACTACCGAGTTTAGCACACAGTGGTGTGGGCTGTGTCACTTGGGTAACTACCGTCACCTGTGATTCATATTTCATATTCAAAAATTTCACTTCCTCATTTGGAAAAAAAATTAGAATTTCGATCTCGAGATATGCAATTGTCTGCCATTTATTGAATGAAGCTCAAATGCATTATTGTCATCATCTACTGTAGAAAATTCATTTACTTCTTCCGGAAATATTTCGGCAACGTTGATTATATTTAGAGAATTTTTACGATGACGATACCACCAGTATTCAAAAATCAGAGTAAGACAAGCCATCCCAATCCCTATGAAAATTACTATGAAAACGCCACCAATATTTTGCATAGAGATTCCATCAGCTTGGTCCTCAACTTTTTCACACTTTAACTTCTTACGCCACCATTTATCTCTCAATTCCTCCAGTTTTCGATCGTTCAAAAGATTGAGAATACTATAAAGTTAAAAAAATATAATTGTTAATTTCTTACACGGTGCTACAAATTACAAATAAATTTGCACCCATGAAAAATTCCACAAAGTTTCCTTGGTTACCTTTCCCCTTTGTGGAATTTTGCATGGGTGCAAGAAAAATTAAATTTGTATTTAGCAGTGTGCCATAAGTCATTTACATATTATAAATCCAGGGAAAATGGATTTTGCAGTTCAAATTTGAGAATTTGCGACTCTAATTTTGGATTTCCCATCTCAAATTTAGAAACTTGCAGCTCGAATTTCGGATTTTGCAATATAAAAATCAAATTTTTGCGTCTTAAATATGGGAGACTGCAACTCAGATTTGGGAATTAGCAGTTCAAATTCCGGAGTAAGCAATATGTATTAGGGTGTAGCAAAATTCATTTATTGATCGAAATTATTAATGCCTGGGGTCATAACTTATGTTTCTAGGTCCCCTGATCACGAATCCACAGCAAAAAGTTACAAAATGAAGCTTTTCGTTTAGCGCCAGGCGATATTTTGAAGGCCATTTTGTATGGGAGAACCAAAAAAAAAAGTTCCCAGATCTCGCTGAAAACTTACATAGGGGGGTGTTCATGATTAAATTCATAAACAAAGAATGATTCATTTCTTATCTTTTCTGCACATTGTACGTATTTCTATTTCAGCACGTTATGAAGATAATGTTATTCAAGGTTATCAATTATGATATCAGATTAAGACTATGGAAAAATGCACGTTCAAGTTTAGTATATAAGATCAACTTAATTCTAGTAATTCAGTTCATTATTTTAACAACAATACAAGTGTTAGCACATAAGATTGCAATGAATAAATACACTTTTTAGTTTCTCAAACTATTTATTGAGCTAAATTCAATATGTTTTAATTCTTGTGAATGTTTCTGAAACATTAAATGGTCCTTCGAACTAAACGGGAACTATTAGATATCGCGATTTTGGTAAGAAATTAATCGGCTAAGATTGATTTCAAATTTACGGCAAAGTAAAATTAAAAGTTTACGGCAAAGTAAAATTGAAGTGAAATTACGGCAAAATAATTAAAAATTGATCAAAGAATTAAATTAAAGTTACGGCTAAGTAATTAATGGTCTTCTGGTTTTTTTATTTTGAGAAGCGCGCAAATTTTAAGGTAAAATGGCAGAGGAATTTGTAGATATAATTGCTACTCAAGTCAAGCTCGGAGAAGCAATCGAAAGAATTCATAGTAATTACAAAAAGGAACCGAAACAACGCTTGAAACAAGGTGATCGGTTAGAACAGTTTATGAATGACTTAAAAGAAAAGTGGAATGAGTTTGTAGACAATCATGCTAAACTGGATGTACACAAAGATCAATCAATGGAACAGCCATATTTTCAAAGAAATTATTATGCGAAGATTAAATTAATCATTAATGCAATGAATTCTGACATTCAATTAAGAGGAAGTTTCATTGAAGAAGGGGTGTTTCATGATCAGGAGGTGAATGCAGCTCGGGGTTTTAATTTCGATAGTGACATTGGCAGTGATGATGAAAACAGAACTCAAATCAGGAGTTCTACACCAAAGCCGGGGTCAGATCTTCCAAGGGAATATCAAAAGCAGATTTTTAAGTTTCGTAGTCAGATTAAGACTATGGGCGAATTGAATAAGTGGATGGAAGAAGGTGATAGGGATCGAGCTGAATATGAAGACCAAATGGTAAATAGGATTCGGGATCGTATCGCTGATGAGCTTGACGAAATTTGCGTAGGGGTAGGAGTGTGTGCTGGCAAAGCTTGTGTCAGTATTGCCAGAAGTAATGAGAAGTAAGGCGATATTGAATCAACCGGGAGTAAAAGGCTTAATATTAGCAGATCCAGAGTTTTATAAGCGACGTAGAGTTGATATTTTGCTAGGGGCAAAGAAGTGTTTGGTAGCATGTTAATGGATGGAGTTATCAAAGTTGGCATTCCGAATCTGGTTGCACAGGAAACGGTTCTCGGGTGGATTATTTCAGGGGGAATTAAAGTGAAGTCAATGAAAGCAATAAGGTTATTTCTTTGGTTACAACCCTAAACGAGTTAGATGAAAGCGCGAAGAAATTTTGGGAACTGGAATCAGTGCAATCATCGGGTCAAGTGGAAAGCAGTGGGGACAGGTTCTGCATGAAGCATTACAATGAGACCGTTAGAAGAAGAGATGATGGAGGGTATATTGTGTCTATACCTTTCAAATCTGATGGTCTAAAATGGGGAGAATCAAGGCGGTCGGCTTTAGCGCAGTTGTTTCAATTGGAACGACGTTTTTTGACAAATAATAGGTTAAAAGAGCAATACGGTGAATTTATAAATGAATATATTCAAATGGGGCACATGAAGAAATGTTTTAACAAAGTGAATGACGAGGATTGTTTTTATCTACCGCACCATGCGGTTTTCAAGCAAAGTACTACTACTAAGTTACGGGTGGTGTTTGACGCAAGTAGAAAAACCTCAAATGGGGTCTCACTTAATGATATAATGTTGACGGGATCAAGATTGCAGGACATTTTGATTGAAATCATGTTACGGTTTCGTTTATATAAGGTCGCTTTTTCTGCCGATATAGCAAAGATGTATAGGCAAATCGACATAAACGAGGATCAACAGGATTTCCAAAGGATTTTGCGGAGAGAAAATCCTTCAGATCCTATTTCGACATATAAATTAACTACTGTGACATATGGAACAGCATCGGCTCCATTTATGGCAGTGCGAACATTACAAAGGCATGCTGAAAATGGGTATCATAGATATCAA
>GL502336.1:71913-84182 GCA_000149185.1 Mayetiola destructor
AGGATAGTTACGAGCATTAGGCATGTGCTATAATAAAATCGGTTTTTTATATGGATGATTTGATGAGTGGAGCTGAGAACATGGATAGGGCGTTAAAGTTGCAAAGGGACATCACATCATATTTAAAGGAAGGCGGTTTTCCGTTAAGAAAGTGGATTTCAAATAGCCAAAAGTTTCTGGAAAACATTCCAGAGGAGGACCGAGAAGGGGCTCCAAGTGAATTTAAGGGTAATGGGGATGTAGCGGTAGCAACTTTGGGTGTGTTATGGATTTACAAATCAGATAAACTGGAGTTTAACGTAAACCATGAATATCCGAAGTTAAATAAGATAACAAAACGGAGTTTGCTATCTGAGATCGCGAAGATTTATGATCCATTGGGATTATTGGCTCCAGTTACGAAAGCTAATAAAATTTTGATGCAGAAATTATGGAATCTCAATTTAGCATGGGATGAGTCCATCTCTGGTGAGCCTGAACCAGAATATTGTTAGCCCAAGTTAAGATAAATCGATGGATACATTTCCAACCTGGAACAAGGTTTGAGTTACATGGGTTTTCTGATGCATCTACAAAGGCATATGCAGCGGTGGTTTATGCTAAAGTTTGGGAAGGAGAATGCATTCATATTAACATTTTGGCAGCTAAAACGCGGGTTGCACCAACAACAACTAGCAAATCTGGGATCATCACATTACCAAGACTTGAGTTATGTGCTGCTTTGTTATTGGTAAAATTGATGAAGTCAATTAAGCGATCGTTGAAAATTTCGATCCATGGTGAAAAATATTATTCAGATTCAAAAATAACATTAGCATGGATAGCAGCTAATCCAAGTAGATGGAATTGTTTTGTTGCTAATCGAGTGGCAGTAATACAAGAAAATAGTAATCCTACTGACTGGAACTACGTGGCAACAGGGGATAATCCTGCAGATTGTGCGTCACGGGGTATAATGCCGATACAAATGTTAGAAAATGAATTGTGGTGGTATGTTCCATCATGGTTATTGAATGAAGCAAGTCAAAGTGAGGCAGTTAAAAAATTTGAAACGAATGACGAAATGAAAAAGATCAAAGTAGCTTTAGTAACTGAAGTGAAAATGGATAGTATAGTAGATCGATTTTCATCATTGGATCGAGCGGTTCGAGTGATTGCGTATTGCTTGAAGTTTTATAATGCTGTTAAACAGGTAACAAGGAGAAAAGGGGCAAAATCAACCAAGGTTTTGTCAAGAGAGCAAATGGAAGATGTATACAGGTTTCATACACTTGAGGTAGAGGAGCTGTATCAAGCAAAATTGGTTATGATAAGAAGCGGAAATTCAACAGTTGATATCTAATAAATCGGTTAGTGCGAAGAGCGCGTTGAAATCCATTCTTAGATGGTAATAAATGTCTCCGGATTGGGGGCAAGTTAGCGAATTCGGGGTTTGATTATGATAAGAAACACCCAATTATTATTCCATATGGTTGTCATTTGATGAGGTTAATAGTTAAGGATGCACATCTGAAAACGCTTAATGGAGGCAATCAATTAACACTAGCACATTCGACATGAATATTGGATTATATCGGCAAAAAGAGCAGTAAAAACGGTTATCAATCACTGTATTACTTGTCATCGTTTTTGTGCAACTTCGGCTCAACAACTAATGGGTAATTTACCGGCCGTTCAGACTAAAGCAATGACAAAAATGTTTACGTTCACTGGAACTGATCTATGTGGACCTGTTTGGCTTCGAATGTCTACTGCCAGGGGGGTGAGAAGCACGGCCGCAGCCAGGTTGGTGCTTGGAGATGCTAAGCACCCCTACAGCTCATAACGAGCACCCCTTGACAAATTAATTCAAATTTCAAACCAGAGCTTGAAATAAGAATTTTTTAGAAGATCCGAAATGACGATGATTTGGATTTAGAAGATCCGAAAACTCGTTTAAGAAGATCCGGAATTCGGTTGTTGGTAGAATTTGAAGGAAAAAGCATATCTGAAAAACATAACTTTATTTTATTCATGGAATGAGTTCATTTTGGACAGGATAAGACATTCAAAAATGTTTATTAATATTAATTTGTTCATCATTTGTTGTTGATTTTTCTTCAATCGCTTCGAATATACCTTTGAAATAAGGTGCGTGCGTGGATTTTCCTTGGAACAAACAAAAGTGGTCCCAAAATATACAAATCGGTCCTAAAATATACAAATCGGTCCGAAAATTTCCAAAAAGTTCCGAAAATTTCCAACAAAATTCCGAAAATTTCCAACAAAATTCCGAAAATTTCCAACAAAATTCCGAAGATTTACAACAAAATTCCGAAAATTTCCAACAAAATTCCGAAAATTTACAACAAATTTTCCGAAAATGTTCCGAAAATTTATCAAAAACGGTCCGAAAATTTACAAAAAATTTAACAAAAATGGTCCGAATCTATACAAATATGGTCCGAATATATACAAACACAGTCCGAATATATACAAAAATGTCGAATATTCATGCGAAATTTAAAATTCATGAAATGCTGTCGAAAATAATTAATTATCCATTAATTACGATAATATGGATTAAATTTAATTATTGAAACAATTTTGAAAATTTCTACATTCGATTACACTTTATTGAGATTTACTCAAATACGTATTTCGATAGCTATGCTACCTTCTTCAGTGAGTTCTTATTCAAAACTGAATTTTAAATAACAAAAAAAAAAAATAAAATAATAAGCGATATACTTATTGCAATGGAATATTGATTTGAAAATTATACATTTGACATCAACTATTTAATATATTCAAAAAATCCAAAGGTATCTATTCATTTGATGTTCGAAGTCTTTCAAAAATTGAATTATCAATCGGACCATTATTTTCGTTCAATAAATTGTCATTTTTGTTCTTGTTGATGTAAAAAGATTCATATGCATTTAGTTCTGAGCTATTAGTAACAGCCTTAATCAATGTCAAATTTGATAAATCGATCGAATGGTCCGTTTCCAATAAATGTTTTGCAACGCTTGATTTTTCTGGTTCATTCTTACGTTGGTGTGCAATATGTTCCTTAAATCTCGTTGAAATGCATCTTCTTGATTGTCCAATGTAATTTTTCTCACATTCACTGCATTTGATTCTGTAAATACCCGACTTTTCATTCCTATTAATTGGATTTTTTGTACCCCCAATGATGTTCTTGAGTTTCATATCGCTGCAAACTCCCATTTTGATATTGTGTTGTTTCAGAATCGGGTTTATTTGTTTGTTAAGAAAGGGATGATATGAAAATTTTGTCCAAAATTTCTCACCCTCTTCTTCTTCTGTTATTAGACTTAGTGATGTGTGATTTCTTAATTCACGTTTGCGTTTATGTGCAATAATTAGTTCATTTATTAATACCTCGGTGTACCCATTGAATGATGCAATTTCTTTGATTTTCTCAAATTCATTATTGAGTCTTTCGTCACTTAAAGGTACGTTAAGTGCCCTGAATATCATTGAATGGAAACAAGCCACCTTGTGCTCAAAAGAATGGAATGAATCAGATGTTATATATCGCATTGTAGTTGTTGGTTTACGATATATATCAAATTCTAATTTTCCCTCATTTCTGATGACAGTCACATCCAAATAATTCAGTCTTCCATTTTCCTCTTCTTCACTTGTGAATTTGATCGTTGGATATTTGGTGTTATTTAATCGATTTAGAAATTGTCTTAATTTGTGTTTTTTGTATGATTATGAACACATCATCAACATATCTGATCCATATTCTTGGAAAATTCCCGGTATTTTCATTGTTGTTTCAAAATATGATACAAATAAATTTGCTAAGAATGGACTCAATGCTGATCCCATACCCAATCCAGATTCTTGTTGATACCATTTTCCATTGAATTGTATGTAGTTTTCCTTCATGCACACCTCTGTTAGTTTCAAAAGTTCATTCACCTCTTCATTTGCCAAATTTATTTTGTCAACAGCCAATCGTGAAGAATTTTTAGTGTGTCCGGTATGGGTACATTGGTATAAAGTGATTCCGCATCAACCGATACCAATATTTCAGTATCTCCAATATTTTTCATTTTTTGATCTTGTCAACGAATTCTATTGAGTTGTTTATTGATGCCGTTTCAAATTTATTTTCCATTGAATTGAAATATCCCAGTAACCATTTTGCCAATTTTTCAGTAGGTGAATTAATATTTGGCGTTATTGGTCTTACTTTCCTTCCTGGTTTATGTAATTTTAGCTGTGTGTAGAACCGTGGTATAGATGGATTTGATACATGCAATCTTATTGGATTTATTTTTTCCCCCAAAATCTTAGCTGCTGAGGGTATGCATCCGTCACAATGGTTTGAATATGATGAACAAGTTAATGAGGTGGTTGCACATAAGTATGCGATAAAAAAGAGGAGATTAATTGCAAAATTTGAACGACTAAGAGGTCATTCAACAATTACATCGAATAAAAAATATTTCAAACCCATTGAACATATCGATGATTTCGTAAAAAATTTATCGGACACTAACTTTACATCAGATGAATTAAATTTGCTAAACCGAGGATTCAATTATGCATTGCCACCAACCAAAGAACAGGCGTTAACAAGTACACTAATCAATTTTGAAACAACGTTAACAAAAATAGAAGATGAAGGAATTGCAGCAAGCATGAGAATCGAAGCGGTTAAAACAATCAAAAATATGAAAATACCAAACCATAAAGCTGAAAATGTTGATATGTACAGGGCAGTCAAGACATTAAAGGAAAAGAAAGAAGCGGTATATTACACCAAGGCAGATAAGGGAAATAACATTGTGATTATGAAAAAAGAGGATTACATAGAAGCAACCGAAGAATTCATATCAAGTGGGCCATACAAGATGATGAACAAAGATCCATTGCCGGGAATGATACGTAGAACAAAGGCGATAATTCGTGAAGCAGCTAAGATTTTGGGGGAAAAAATAAATCCAATAAGATTGCATGTATCAAATCCATCTATACCACGGTTCTACACACAGCTAAAATTACATAAACCAGGAAGGAAAGTAAGACCAATAACGCCAAATATTAATTCACCTACTGAAAAATTGGCAAAATGGTTACTGGGATATTTCAATTCAATGGAAAATAAATTTGAAACGGCATCAATAAACAACTCAATAGAATTCGTTGACAAGATCAAAAATGAAAATATTGGAGATACTGAAATATTGGTATCGGTTGATGCGGAATCACTTTATACCAATGTACCCATACCGGACACACTAAAAATTCTTCACGATTGGCTGTTGACAAATAATTTGGCAAATGAAGAGGTGAATGAACTTTTGAAACTAACAGAGGTGTGCATGAAGGAAAACTACATACAATTCAATGGAAAATGGTATCAACAAGAATCTGGATTGGGTATGGGATCAGCATTGAGTCCATTCTTAGCAAATTTATTTGTATCATATTTTGAAACAACAATGAAAAATACCGGGAATTTTCCAAGAATATGGATCAGATATGTTGATGATGTGTTCATAATCATCAAAAAACACAAATTAAGACAATTTCTAAATCGATTAAATAACACCAAATATCCAACGATCAAATTCACAAGTGAAGAAGAGGAAAACGGAAGACTGAATTATTTGGATGTGACTGTCATCAGAAATGAGGGAAAATTAGAATTTGATATATATCGTAAACCAACAACTACAATGCGATATATAACATCTGATTCATTCCATTCTTTTGAGCACAAGGTGGCTTGTTTCCATTCAATGATATTCAGGGCACTTAACGTACCTTTAAGTGACGAAAGACTCAATAATGAATTTGAGAAAATCAAAGAAATTGCATCATTCAATGGGTACACCGAGGTATTAATAAATGAACTAATTATTGCACATAAACGCAAACGTGAATTAAGAAATCACACATCACTAAGTCTAATAACAGAAGAAGAAGAGGGTGAGAAATTTTGGACAAAATTTTCATATCATCCCTTTCTTAACAAACAAATAAACCCGATTCTGAAACAACACAATATCAAAATGGGAGTTTGCAGCGATATGAAACTCAAGAACATCATTGGGGGTACAAAAGATCCAATTAATAGGAATGAAAAGTCGGGTATTTACAGAATCAAATGCAGTGAATGTGAGAAAAATTACATTGGACAATCAAGAAGATGCATTTCAACGAGATTTAAGGAACATATTGCACACCAACGTAAGAATGAACCAGAAAAATCAAGCGTTGCAAAACATTTATTGGAAACGGACCATTCGATCGATTTATCAAATTTGACATTGATTAAGGCTGTTACTAATAGCTCAGAACTAAATGCATATGAATCTTTTTACATCAACAAGAACAAAAATGACAATTTATTGAACGAAAATAATGGTCCGATTGATAATTCAATTTTTGAAAGACTTCGAACATCAAATGAATAGATACCTTTGGATTTTTTGAATATATTAAATAGTTGATGTCAAATGTATAATTTTCAAATCAATATTCCATTGCAATAAGTATATCGCTTATTATTTTATTTTTTTTTTTTTTTGTTATTTAAAATTTCAGTTTTGAATAAGAACTCACTGAAGAAGGTAGCATAGCTATCGAAATACGTATTTGAGTAAATCTCAATAAAGTGTAATCGAATGTAGAAATTTTCAAAATTGTTTCAATAATTCATGAAATTACACGAAAATCTCATACAAATATTAAATTAAATTTAAATAAAAATGAAATTAATATATGAGAACATGACACCCATTAGAAAATAAAACAAGAGAATTTACTCGTACACAGATAATTCAGAACAAATATTCTCATGATACATGCAACAGCTACATGAATGCGTCCAATTCTATTTTGACACAACAGAGCCGAATCAAATGTATTGCACATTTGAAACAGTGGAATTGCGTCCTTTCTTCTCAAATGCTCTTTACGGTTTGTAGCTGTCAAACATTATACCCGATTATACTATTCCGCCGGCAATAGCGTAATTTCATTATTATTTTATAATAACAAGCATGTCCACGACATATTTCATATTGTTATGAAATTGCCATTCCCATGGATTATTGTTACAAGTTACAATATCCTATTTCATTATAAGATCTGATGTTCATTTTTGGTGCCTCATATAGGAGCAAATCTAACATTCTAAAAAAGTCTAATTGAAAGTTATACCTTGTATGGTATATGGTGCCTCTACTATACCAATATACTAATCTAATATCTAATCTAACGTTCGAACTGTGCATTTTTGATTATCTGAATCATGGCTGGTAATCATCGTGAAGTGTTTGAGCATCAAGTTGAACTGGGTGAGGAAATCACTAGGCTCAAAGATAATTTTAAAAAGGAGCCAAAAGCCCGTTTAAAGCCAGAACGGATTGAATTCTTTGCAACACAGTTGCATAAACTATATAAGAACTTCATGTGTAACCATGCCTTTTTAAAGGAAAACGAAAAGGAATTGTGCAATACTACTTATTTCATCAAAGAATATTTCAACCAAATTGAATTGGTGTATAATTCCTTAAGAGCTGAATTAGGTCTGAAATGTAACGCGATGAACATTAAATATCCTGTTGATGAAGGGGCAGACACTATCATTGATCCAGACGAAAGCTCTGACAAAAACAGTGAAAAAAGTGCAAATCAAAACAATGATGATGAAGTTGATAGTTCTGAAAATGAACTATCTAACCAAACTGTTAAGGACTCAGAATTACGCACATCGACTCCGTTAAAAAAGGCAAAAATGCAAAATGTGACAAGCAATTTACTGCTGAAGTTTAACAGTGAGATTGAACTCTTCGAGAATGATTTAAATCGGGCTGAAAATTATTTAACAAATAATCTACGGGCAAGAGCAGTTGTGGCAAAAACATTTTTAATGCGGGATTTTGAAATTCTAATGAACGACATTCGCACAATTGTGTTTGAATCTTGGCAGTGACACAGAATGTAGGCGAAAATTTGAAGTTGTCCAAGATCGATTTTACGAATTTTCCGAAAATACAAATGAAGTTTCAAATGAAAGTGGAAGCGTGAATACTGTTGCAAGGGTTGAGCCAATTAGAATTAAACTTAAACCAATTGAACTTCCAATATTTGAGGGTGATTTCATGAAGTGGCCAACCTTTTCGGGATTATTCACTTCATTAATTTTAAATAATGCTTCAATTGATAATATCCAAAAATTACAATATTTAAAAACTCATGTGTCTGATGATGCCGCAAAACTGATTGATAAATTGGAAATCACAACTGAGAATTTTCCAATTGCGTGGAAATTGTTAACCGATCGATTTGAAAATAAACGTGCATTGTGTAATAGGCATTTGAATGAACTTTTGAATCAACCTAAAATGACATTTGAGTCGGCAGAGCAGTTAAAAATTTTACATGATGTAAGCAAAGCTTGCTTTGCATTGATAAAAAATGCGTCAGTTGAAATGGTGATTATAAACATTTTAACGCAAAAATTAGATAAAGAGACACATAAAGTATATGAGCAATCATTAATTAATCCTAAAGAGGAACAAAAATTGGAAGACTTCTTTACGTTCATTGAAAAAAGGTTTCAGGTTCTAGAAGCGGTAAATAATATTAAACAAAAGAACACAACGAAAGAGGAGAATAAAAGGCAAACAACAGAATCAAAAAAAAAGTGTTTGTGTTGTGATGAATCACATGCATTGTACAAATGTGCAAGGTTTAAGAATTTAAAAGTGCAAGAAAGAAGGTCATTTGTGAATGAAAAACAATTGTGTATTTTGTGTTTACAATCAAATCACAGATACAATGAATGTTTCCTAAAAAAAATGTGTTCTGAATGTGGACGAAAGCACAATGATTTACTACACTATAAGATTGATGAAATTAAACAACAAAAAAGAGAAAAACCAGCCGAAAAGAAAATGTTCGCTACCATTACTGACAATTCGGAGTGTGTACAGGAAGATATGAATGAGGATGTTGAGGGAGAAATGCTAAATTTTACGTACAAACATTCTTATTCAAATTCTAAATTATTGGCTACAGCTTTGGTGAAAATAAAAACACCAAGGGGATTGTCAGAACCTATTCGCGTTTTGATTGATCATGCTTCTACAGCATCCTTTATTAATTATAATTTGATGCAAAGCCTTGGTTTGCCATTCAATAAACGAACAGTGAATGTCACTGGAATGGGTGGTCAATTACTCGCTAGTTCTTTGGGAACAGCTGATATTGAAATCGTGCCGCATTTCTCATCTAAAGAATCGATAAAGCTATCAGCAGTGTTATTAATAAAATGAAGCAACTATTAAATACAAAAAATTTGGAAAATAAATCTACAAATATTCCAGAACTTGAATCTTTACAATTGGCAGATCCAAAATTCTATGCTGGCTCGAAGATTGACATTATTTTGGGAGTTGACATTCATGCTGAAATTTTAGCGGAAAATTCTCATATTATTAAACCACAAAATACTGGTTTGGTGCTTCAATTCACTACTCTGGGATGGATTGTGTCTGGTGTAGTAACAAAAAACAAACAAAAGTTTCATCAATGTTTTCAATTATCCACTGTTGAAGCAAACGAGGAATTGAAACTGTTTTGGGACCGAGAAAAGACAGATGATCAGCCAGAAATTTTGAGCGATGAAGATAAATATTGTGTCAATTTTTATAGACAGACAGTACGCAGAACCAATGACGGTCGTTACATTGTTCGTTTGCCGTTTAAGAGAAATAAAAACAAATTGGGAAATTCTAGACGAGCAGCAATGGCACAATTGATGCAGTTGGAACGCAAATTCAATAACAATCCTCAGTTCAAATCTTTATATACAGAATTCATCAATGAATACATTCGGTTGGGTCATATGAAAAAATGCGAAACTAAAATTTCTGACGAAGCATCATTTTTTCTCCCACACCATGCTATTCTTAAGGAAAGTACTACAACCAAGCTTCGGACTGTGTTTGATGGGAGTCGTCCAACATCTTCTGGGGTTTCATTAAACGACCAGCTTATGGTTGGCCCAAAATTACAAGAGGACATATTCAATATTTTGGTTCGTTTCAGAAGTCACAAAATTGGTTTTGTAGCAGACATAGAGAAAATGTATAGACAAATTCAGTTAGATGAAAATGATCAGGAATTCCAACGTATTTTATGGATAAATAAAAAAACAAACAAAGTTGCAGAATATCAACTTACAACTGTTACATACGGAACGGCTTCTGCACCATATTTAGCAATTCAAACAGTGATTCATCATGCTGAAAAATATGAAAACAAGTTTCCAGAAGCCTGCAATGCAATTATAAAAGACAGTTATGTAGATGATGTTACTTCCGGATGTGATGATTTACAGACAGCAATCAAATTGCAAAAAGAAATTACGTTTATTTTGTCTGAAGGTAAATTTCCATTAAGAAAATGGGTTACAAATAACATGGCATTACTCGAATGCATTCCGACTGAACAAAGCAAAAATACAAGTTGTTTGACGAAACGAACAATTTTATCGGAAATGGCTCGAATTTACGATCCATTGGGTTTATTATCACCTATCACTTTAAATTATTTGTTTGAGCGACTGCACCAGTTATTATAAATAATTAAATGAGTTTTTTGTTTTTCTTTTTCTGATGCAAAAATGCTTTATTAATAGCAAACGTTTTCGAACACCTTGTGTTCATCTTCGGGCTCACAATGAAACTCAAACTATTGATGCAAGATATTTGGAACGGAAATTTAGATTGGGAGGAGACAGTGCCTGAGAATATTGCAAAACGATGGAGAGAATTCAGAGAACAAATCAATATTATTTCGGAGTTTCGTATCGATCGTTGGATTAATTATCGGCCACATTGTAGAATTGAGCTACATGGCTTTGCAGATGCGTCCAAAAAAGCTTATGCAGCCGTGATATATTCGAAAACTTGGATTCAAAGCAATATTTATATAAATATTGTAGCTGCAAAAACCAGAATTGCACCAACAAAGGAAAAAACATTGCCGAAATTGGAGCTTGATGCAGCATTGTTATTGGCATCGTTAATGAAATCGGTAGAAAATTCATTGAAAATAAAAATTTCAGCAACATGTTATTACTCTGATTCACAAATTACACTTGCATGGATTGCAGCATCATCTTCAAAATGGAAAGCATACGTAGCGAATCGTGTTGAAAAGATTCAAACACTCAGTAATAAAAATAACTGGTATTATGTGGCCTCAAAACATAATCCAGCAGATTGTACTTCACGCGGTCAGATGCCTGTACAATTAAAATCAAATAAACTATGGTGGAATGGCCCTGAATTGTTATCATTGGAACATGAAGTTAATGATAAACAAAATGAAACCGAGGTATTTGATACGAAAGAAGAAATGAAAACCAGGGAGATTATTATGTTACATTCTGATTTGTCAAATGACATTATTGAACAATTCTCTTCGTTAATACGTGCAATTCGTGTAATTGCAACCTGTAAACATTTCATCACAAAAACACAACGTGCAGTGTCAAATAATAAGAAAAACAAAACAAAAAAATCAAATGACACTCTCAATGAAAAGAAAAAAATCGTGTTTACTCTTGACGAACTTGAAGAAGCAAAACGTATAATTATTAAAAATTGTCAACAATTGCATTTTTCCCGTGAGATTGAACTATTAAAATCAAAAAACCCAATCAATGAAGGTAAAATTAAACCGTTATTCCCATTCTTGGATCATTACGGTTTACTTAGAGTTGGTGGACGGTTGCAGAATTCTCAATTTGAATTTAATAAAAAGCATCCAATCATAATTCCACGAAATTGCAATTTGGCTAAATTAATTGTTCTCAATTCACATAAAAAGACTTTACATGGTGGGAACCAATTAACGTTAGCACATTTGAGACATGAATTTTGGATTGTTAGTGGAAGGGTGTTGTTAAGACAATCATAAACAAGTGCATCATATGTCATCGGTTCAGAGCAGCTACGATTACACAATTGATGGGAAGTTTACCTGCCGATAGAACCAGGGGTTTAATAAAACCATTCACGAACTGTGGAACTGATTTGTGTGGACCTGTATGGGTTAAAATTTCTGGCGAACGAAATATAAGAGCGAAAAAAGGTTACATCGTGTTGTTCATTTGTTTTTCAACGAAAGCAGTGCACATTGAGGTAGTGTCGGATTTGACGTCCAATGCGTTTTATGCTGCTTTTAAAAGACTAATTGCAAGAAGAGGAAACGTTAGAAAA
>GL502337.1:18668-47584 GCA_000149185.1 Mayetiola destructor
TGATCGCCTTGCGTCGGGCTATAATGAACATTCATTTGTTTTTTATTTTATTTTAGAATAAAATTCATTTTGTTCATTTCTTTTCACTAAAAACGCTGCGTACCCACATAAATGAAAAAGTGGGTCTATGATTCGTGTACCCACTTTTCGATAAAAAGTGGGTCTATGATAAAAGAGGGTATAAAAATCATAGACCCACTTTTTCATTGTAATTATTTTTTCTTATATGATAGTCAACTCGCGTCTGGCGGAAGCCATTCTATTTTACTGTTTATGTACGTTCGTTTTGAAAATATATTTTACAATAAGAAATGGGCCTATGATTCTTAAACCAATTTTTTGTCGAAAAGTGGGTACACGAATCATAGACTCACTTTTTCATTTATGTGGAAATGCAGCGTTAAAATATCCGGATATATCTGTGCATGCGAATATCTCGGATGCTATAGCAAGACTTATAGACATCCTTGGTCGAAACACAGTTTTTTTAAAACCAATCTTTTATACCCAATGATCTCCCCTTGCATTTTTTTCAAACAAAAAAAAAGTCAAATCAACCACCATTGAAAAATCATGAGAAGAGTGCGAAAAAGTATGTTTTAATCATTAAAAGTTATTAATTTTTCTGTTTCATCCTTTTCTAGATGGATCTTCTAAGCCAAGGCGCCGTTTATGTGTCCCTCCTCTTGGTATTTAATATATATAGGAATGCTTTCATTTTAGGCGTCGCTACTACGCATTCAAAGAGATAACTGTAAGCGTACCAAATTTTTTCAGTCGTTTACTAATAGAAACATCACTGTTTATTTAATTTTTTGGAACTTGTTCATTTTGAAGTTTTATATTTTCTCGCAGTGATAACATCACTGCTTTGAGTCTATTATCCGTTTTTCTATAATTCTTTTTATCTCTACCTAGTTGATAGATCGCAAACGAGCTCTTCAAATTTAGCTTATTCTTTTTCGTGAAGAAACGCATAGATAATTATTAGATTTGAAATAAAATGAAATGTAAATTCCTGTTTCTTTCTTCTTATTTTTTTTCTTGATTAATTTTGTTTATAAGTATAATTTTGCATGCATTTAACAGGAACATAGAGTATATACGGTAGCCAGTGTAATTACATTTATAATTCACCAACGCAATCTATGCCAATAGTGTAGACAAGGATCTATAAATTCATGAATAAAGTTTGAACAAAACCAAAAATTTAATTTTACTATGGATTTAGGTCAAGCTTGTCATTTCATTCTGGAAATGATCCGGGTTTCCGATGATTGGAAATCCGGGCTGAGATCTGGGTTTCCTATATGAAGAAATTATTTGAAAAATTCGAAAGGAAATTGCAGCCTTTTTTCTTCGAAATTTTGAAGAGCAATGCCCAAGGCTTATAAGAAATTCTGCCTGTTTTTGACAACACCATAAGAATATCATTAAATAGATGGCGCTACTTTCTATGCGGTTTAATAAAAAAGGGAGATACTTGCATTGCTCTTTATGTTTGTGAATGATACGTCGAATGTGTCGGGCAAAATATCTTAAACTGGCATGCCTTTCATCCGAATGTGCTCATTAAATACGCTCATTGAGTAATTCCGGATGAGATCGAAGCACAAACAGTAAACAATCTCTATTGTTTATCAATCGATCGGAATATTGTTTAATGTTGAATGAAACCTAACAACGCTGATAGATGCTCAATGGGTTCATTTAATATCTTGTGTAGAATTGATTTATTGATTCCGCTATGAATTTTCTCACTTCCTGGACGCTGTTTCAACTGTTTCTATGATTCAACGAACATAGTATGAACAGAAATCTGGGGAAATCCGGGGTTTTTTTTTCAACAAATCCATTAATCCGGGTTAAATGGCAAGCTTAATTCAGGTATTTTGAGCTGTGAACTCTTTTCCGGCAGCAGGTTCCAAGAGTAAGTGTCAAGTTGGACATTTTGTCTGACTCTTAGGGGATTCTGGATATTGGACTGAATAGTCTGAACCAGATAAAGTTTTGAAGTTTAGATTGAATTAGCTTACGTACATGAACATCTATTTTTATAGAATATATTTTGTATTGACATATTGAATACAAGACTTGCAAGTACAACTTTAAAAACTGTTCAAATATGTAATTGTTGGTAATTCAAAACATGAAACCTAATCATTTTCCATTCGGAATCTAATTCGAAATCATATTCAATATAAACGCCAAATTCATTTAGGCTGAGCGCATTTGTATATTCTTTTTACCTTTATTCCGGCTGATTCGTGTGCACCATTGTTTATTTATTAAATGTATTGTATTCGAACGGCATCTGTATCTAGTTGCGTATTCGTCATATTCGTTACAATAATCGAAGAGAATACGAATATTCGTATTGGATCTGATGACTAAAGTCACATCCCTAACGAACAAATATGTTAACATTCGAACGAATTTCACGAATATCACAAATTTGTCGCGAAAATTTTGAAAATAGTGAGATATATGTTTGATAATGCAAATAAAGTTGAGAATGCAAATAAAGTTGACTATACGAAGTTATTTGTTTCGAGAAGTTCCCCTAGCGATTTTGCCTAAGATGACCATATTGACAGTGGGTTGTTTGTCATTGTCATAGTCATTACGCCTTCTCAAAATTCAAACGTTTCACGTATTGCAATACAAATTTCGCAAATTGAAAAGATTTAAACCCAATTACGAGAGAAAGATTCTCTATCGATCAAGACTAGGCACTTTTGAATCTTTCGCTACTCAAAGACCGCCTAATGTAAATGAGAGCCTTCTGAACAAAACATTTCTAACCGAACGTTAACCGTTTCTTTTTTTATCGAGATATTGCTAAGCATGTATTTGTCTGTAAGCGCCATTTGTACAGCCGGCTTGGATTGGCTCATGCTAACATGGTTGCAGGCATTCAGGTGAGGCCAGTTCGAAGAAAAGGAATATTATGGACTCTAACTCAAATAATAATTATAATAAAAGATCTCATTAAAAAGCTCCAAAACCTTAAATTATTCACATGTACATGCAATAAGAACATTCTCAAAATGTTCACAGAATAAAATTGACCATTTACATATGATTTTACCGATATAGCATGCTTTTTGAGCAATAGGAATGTTCAAAAAAGGAACATTCTACTCACAGATCAACTTTGTTGCAGTCACTTATTCACAAACATCGGTTTGAATTTATTTTGTTTTCACAGTGACCGGGCAATAATGTCTACAAAATCAATTCTTGGCTTACGAAATAGTTTATTTCCGGAGCAAATGGTCGAAAGGGCGGAAAATTTGCTTGGTGCTTTCAATATTCATATTTTTATAGAGGGTGTTAAAGTGTATTTTTCTTCATATACAATATATGTTTACATTCAACCATAAACAAAAACCATTCTTTCTTTCATTGAAGGGTTACAAAATATGAAATATATAAGCTGAAGCGGTTTTGAAGTGGTACTTTGCCAAAGAGGAAAATAAAGTAATAAAAAAACAGAAGAAGAAACAAAGAGAAAATATTATTATTGAAACAAAACCAAATACATTTCATCCGAATGGTGGCTGTGAATACAGCAAGGATTCAAATAAAATAAAATAAAAGCGGCTAACACTCAAAGATTAGTATCGTGTGTCATTCTTCCTTTGGACTGTGATACTTCAGACCGTATACGGCATACGTATACCAAATATCCCGAAAAAAAGAGACCTTTTTCCATTCCATAGCGACCAAGGACGGTTTCCTTGCGTACGAAAATATCACGAAAAATACAGCCAGTTGTCATAGCAACCGATTCTCTTCGCTTACGATCTATTCAGGAAAATTTTCTTCATATAGTAGACGCATATCAGACGGCAGTAGAATCAAATGATTGAACAATGAACAAAGAAGGGAGCTATGGGAGCTCATACTCTCACACTCATTGTGAAAAAAAAACAACAAAACGACAAAGGAACAAAGAGGCACAACACAAACAATCTCCTTTTTTTCGCATCATAGCAAGTGGCAACGATGTGAAAGATTAAAATAACAGTTATGTTTCTTGCAAATCATATGCGAATGGGAACGATTCAGACCGGAAATGAATTGGAATGAAAAGCGAAAACGAACTCTTGGTAATACATTGGAGCATCGATTTCCAAAAAAAAAAAAAACAATTTATCTTATAGCCATATGAAAAAAAACAACGCTTTCTTCAATATATTTTGCTTTTTTGCTTCAAATATACTTTTACAGAATTTACCTGTGACAGCGCTACATTACGATTTACGAAGTATAGCATTTGTTTGTAAATGAAATTCGTCTAATTATGTGTATCTTTATAAAGAAGTTGTGGTTTGATGGCTTCCATTTAAGTATTTCAATATGATTTTATGGGTTCGAGCCGGTGGCAATAGATAAGAATATTATTCAGGTTTTTTTCTCTTTCCATTTGTCTGTCATTTTTCTTTTTTATAATTTTACTTCATTCCAAAAAAAAAAACAGAATTAATTCGCTGCTTTTCATTTTACATCAAATTATTTTACCATTCGTGCCAAGCACGGTTTTAACTTTGAATGGCTTAATATTTTCGGCATGTTAGCACCATAAACCAAAACAATGTTAAAAATAACAAAAAACTTAAAGCAACAATGGATTCAGATGTATAAAATGTATCTTGATTATTATGATTTTTGAAGCGTTAATCTTGAATTTCGAAGTCAATTTCAGTCGAGCATTCCAATTTACCATTTATATATTCAATTGTTTTAGAATTCAGATTAATGTGGAGTCGAAGGTAGTTTATTCAAAAGTTGTAAGATATTATTTTGTCAAACCCCAATCTATGATGGTTGATGGTTCTATATCTATATGCAGAAGTATTCAAGACAAATTGGCGTTATCTTAACGAATTAAAATGAAAGACAGACTTTGCAAACGATGACTATAATAAATTTTAAGATTGAAAAATATAACGAATTCCAAGTATTTGTAGCATTGTTGGCGAAAAAAGACATTCAATGAACTAAACACACTTGAAAACAATGGTAAACTTGGTCGCTTTATCGAATTAGTAATTTGTATATTTTCATTCAAGTAATAAGCGTGTCGGATATTTGTATTCGTTCATATACATGTATTTCCGATAATTCCATAAAAATTTCATCGTTTTTTTTTTCTTTTCGAAATATTTTCGGATTCGAAAATGCAGGGTTAATAATTGATTCAAAGCGTTCATAAATCTTTGGTTAAGAAAAGAGTCCCGAAATTTCATTCTCACTTTTTAGTACTGTTGAAAAGTTAGGAGAAAGTTTTGGTACTAAATTGTTCTCCTCGAAAAGTAGAAATTTTATGCATTAAAATAGTTCAAGAATCGTTCGTCACGAAAACATTAATATTTCAGCCGCAATACTTTAAAAAAATTATTACTCAGTTTTCTTGAAAAAGTCTAAGAAAAGTCTTACTATTTCGCACTACGATTAAAAACATTTTTTGAATAAACTATTCTCAAACTATTATTGTATTTAGCATGAAAATCTTTCGAAAGTATGTGTTTTCAGTTCAATGAGTCAAATGGACTGTTGGTGCCTGCGACCCTTGGGGATTTTTATTATACAGGGTGATCCGAAATAACGTGCAAGTATTTCTGCCACGTATTCCTGGAGTCCGTACGAACAAGAAATGCAAGATAAATTTTTTTCCGTTTAGAACAATTTTTTCGAGAAATCGCCAGTCAAAGTTTTTTTGAGCCCCCAATTTTTTGGTCTGGAAGCCACCAAAGAATGCAAGATTCTGAACGTATTTTTCATTTCAAAATGGCGGAAAAGGCAACAGCCAATCATCAAGAATTTCTTCTAGAACGGAAAGAAAAAATGCAGAAAAAAGGAGAAAACCAAAAAGAGCAAAATCCGCCAAGTTGTAGTTTGATATCAGGATTAAGAGCTCATTGTAAGGGTTACAAAAAAGCACCAAAATGGAAAGATGAGTAATAGGGATCGATTGGTTTGATTGGCTCTTATTTATACCAACCAACAATTTATTTAATTGAAATTTTTTCCATACTGGTTATATGGCTATGATTTTTGCCATTTTTCTTTGTCCAAAGATAATAAATAAATGCGGGAAAAATAAACATGCACATCTTTCATTCCCTTCGAATATTACTCCAAACTACTCCAGGCAATCAGTGATATATCAAAAGCGCCAAGGCTAAACGAAATATTTTGCCATGCAAGTTGCATTTGTACGACACACAAGTACTGAAACTCTTCATGTCAGGCAAATAATCATAGAATTTTGATCAAACTTTAGAAAATATAATTAAACCACAAACCTGAAATACAAATGAATGAATGTCCATTGGATCAAAAAGGGGTTCGCTGAATAATTTTATGTTTATTGATATGTTTTGATGGGACAAAGCTTATAAAGCCCATTTCCTTCAAATCCTCATTTTCAATGCATGTTCAATGTTTAATCTTGTAGATTTCAGCTGAGATCTGTTTCTCAAACAGACTTGTAAAGAAATGATTAATTCTTGCAATTGATTACATATTTTCAATTGACCATTTTTTTTTTTCAAATGTAATGCTGTATTAAATTCTGAATTTTAATCGCATAATTGTAATTGTAATTGAAAAGCATCTTTTCATTTCACGCAATTGCAATTGGAAATTGATTAGTTGAATTACGATAAAATAGCGCCATCTATCGAAATCAATAAACACACGTAAATGAATTCACGATTCAAAACAAATCAATTTATTCATTTTGTGAGGACTAAAATATTTATACATTGTTCATATTTGAACCAGAAAAAGTAAGTTTTCAACAATAATAGCGCTCTTCGAATGTTTCATCAGCCATGCATTGTCATTTCGGTTCGGTACTGAGACCGACGAATACATTTTGCTTGCCTACAATGTTATTGTCAATAGTTATAAAGGTGGTAAAAGTATACTGACATTAGACATTAGACATTCAAAACCGACTCAATAGATCGCGCGCATATAAATGTTCACATTGAATTTCACAATGGTTCTATAAAATTGATAATTGCAATTGGTGCAATTGGTAGGATATTTTTTCAATTACAATTTCGATTGCAATGATAATTGGAAAAAGACAAAATCATGTTTTCCATTCAAATAATTGCGATGTTTTCGAAATGCAATTAATTGCAAATATCTACACGTCTGTTCTCAAATTTTCGAAAATCATCAAAAGCAAAAGCCTTTCAAATAGTTATTAATCAATACATATGAAATATGAAACTTATATTGCTTGATGTATCATATCAAGCTTTAGAATCGTGAAATGTTTGTTTGTTTGTTTGGATGTATAGCTCATCTTTCATTGTAGCTAAGGCTCTGAAATTTTGACACAGTATTTGTAGCATGAAAAATGTTCATGCAAACCAATACAAAAAATGACCAAAGTATTAGATGTAGATTTCTGACAACAACAAAAAGTATCATACAAGACTTGTTTGCCCTACATATAGCCACGAGCGCAAAAATAACAAAACCATAAAGTATTCAAAAATTTATCGCAATTTTAATATTATTATTATTGGAGGAGTTTGTGTCATCAGACGGGCCGTTGACACCATCAAAATAAACAGCAAACATTTCATCGAATATAAAATACGTGAAGCCATTATAGTCATTCCATCTGTGTAAATATTCTGGGGTCTGTAGTTCTTTTTTCTGATTATTATTTACCATACAAAATATAAAATGAAGATCTGAATATAAATTTGAAATCAAAGCCCTCTGTTGATTTGGACTCCTTCAGGGCAAACAATCTGCAGTGTACACTGTACAGTGTGCATTCACAAAGTAAAAATATATAATTTATAACATACTCTCTAGAAATTTTATTCAGAATTCAATGTCATCTAAGTGGCATTGCATTGAATTACCTACAACTTTTAAATGTGTTGATAAAGTAATTACTAAGTATTGCATAGGCGTTATACGCACTCGCACTCCTTAGTGTTTCTGTGAACATGCGTACAACACATAAAATTACATGGACCTGGACATTCATTCGTTGCTTCACCAACACATTCAAAAGTTGTAGGTAAATCAATGCCACTATGATGATAACGATTATCGAATCAAATTTTTTGAGAGTACAGATTACGGAACAAGACGAATACGTATTCTAATTCAGAAAGGTTTCATAAATACGACACTTGCCATCCATACAATAACTCTTTGGCAAATGAACGTTCATTTCATCACAAGTGATGATTCTATTGTTGTATCGATGGTATATAAGGCAAAGTTACATTTTGAATATTAAATGAAAGCGCGTCTACGTAATAAACAAACACAAAAACGAAAATAATGACGATAATAATACATAATAAGGGGATTAGTAACAAGAGGAAGACGACGGTTCCTTGGACGAGATTCGAGATAGGAAATAAAAGGAATGCGTATTAACAGAAGAGTGATTGCATACTTGAAACTTGTATGGATACTAAATGGGGGCCAAAGCCCATTGTTCAACGATGCATGTTTTCAAAATAACAGTTCTCAAGAATCAAAATCTTGATTTATCAAACTAACATTATCTTCATGATGCCTGTTTGCTTGTTTTGATTTTTGTCAACAAAATTCAAATGCGGAACTAAATAAAAGCCATTTCCACAGAAACAATGCTCTCTGTATAATGACTTTCAATGAGATAACGAATCTGGGCGCAAATCAAGTCATTCAGATTACTGTTGTCATACTGTGTTGTCAAGCAATCAAGTTGAAGATGCAAATTGTGAATAAAAAAAATTATTGAAACAAAATTCTTAGAAAGTTTCACGCTTCACGAAGAGCAGGCAGAATGACTAGTCAATGGAAACATTGAACATGTACTTGATGTATAATGAAAAGTAAACAAATGCAAACAAAAAAACAGTTCGACCGATAAACAGTGGTCCAATTTCAAATTTTGCTCACAAAATATCACTTGTCACTCAGTATGGTATTCGATAGTATTTAACGTGAAATGTCTAGACTAAAACTCTAGTAGATCACTCAAAAGTGGTTTTATAGTCGTAAAAATAACGCCACACATATGTACCGAAGCACCTGCACTGCGTAGTGAACGACCGGACTGTAGTATTGGCGTGTGTATCGTGCATCTCTTTGATCGTCTAGCATTCGAAACATTGAGACGATGTTGTTATAGACCAAGCTGAGGTTTAACTATAAATGCAAGCATTTGGCTCTTATTAGGATAAATATTTCAATTAGCATATCACTTTTGGCAAATGCCAGTAAATAATAACAGTTAACCATCATATCATTAGACATTGATATTAAAATATATATTATATAATTGGAAATTTTTTAGTTAGCTGTGAACTGGCTCTTATGAAATAATTCCCCATGGTCGTTTCTAATGTTACCTTATATACCTTATTACTTCTCATTCACAATTTCTCAATATACAAAAATGCTGAAACATTTAGTTTATTCTTATTGATTGTGAAATGAAATATTTTCTTCTTTTTAAATACTTTGCGTAGAATATTATCAGTAAGTGGCCATTGTCATAGTGGTGCACGCTCGATGAGCTAAGGGGGGAGGGGGTCCCTTCAGGATGAATATCATTCAATCGAAAATTGAAAATGTTGACCCTTTTTTTTTGCTCATTCGGTCAATTTTTGATGTAATTTTTGTCACTCTGAAGATGAATGGGACTCGTCATTCTTAAGTCATTTTGTACACTGAATGTTCAATTTTGTGGCAGATTCAATTATAATTGAAACTTGAGTAAGAGGGAAAAATGGAAAACATTTCATTCACAATATTATCAAGTTTCAAATTTATTCTTGGAAATGATTCAACAACGATCAACAGGGAAAAAGATTGTACAACGATGTGATGACAATAGCTCACTAATAACTATCTCATTTGCTGTAATAGCGATTGTTAAAAACGCAAATTAATTCATTAAGAATGAGACATTATGCCATGATGCTAATGCTAATGCTACAAGACATGGAAATCTTCTTCTTTTTGCTGTCATTTAATTTCATTTTTTTTGCAATTACATTAAGGTTTCAGAACAGCAATGCTTAGCAATCAAGAATGCTGTGCACGAGAGATGAAAATGTGTCTGATATGATTGCGATAAAGTAAAGAAATTGTTTGTTATTCTGCGTCAAAAAATGCACTATGACCATTAATATATACCTATATAAAAAAAAACAATTAAAATCCACGTGGGAAATAGAAAATAATAATAATATGTCTATACGCTTGATGATTATTATTATTATCATCCAGTATCCGTCGGTATTCCTTGATTGTTCTCATTTTATTTGATTAATTCATCCACAAAAAGTGATGGTCAATAATAATTATGCGTCAAATAAAATGAAAGTGCCATCACGTAGTTTTCAAATGATTTGAATCAAATGATTGTTATCATTGTGCGATTAGAATGGACGGCTAAGAAATTCCAACAGCGCCAAATCGTATACTAGCTTTTTCTAGTGTTCCGACTATGCACGAAAAATGCCTGAAAATAAAATTCACAAGAATTCCGATAACGATAATACTTGAAATTTATCTCTCTCTCCCTCTCCCTCTCCCTTTCTCTCTCTCTCTCTCTCCCTTTAGATTTTTTTTTCTTCCACAAGTAATTCGCACAATTTTTCTTATACGAAACATCACTCTTCTCGTGTTGGAGAGCAGAGCTTTTTCAACAGTTAAGCAAGAAAACATTTGTCTTTTGTTGCGTGCTATGAAATTGTAAGGATCACATGACAGCAAATGAAAAATGAAAATGAGATAAGGATAAAGAGATAAAATCGTCAACGAGGGTTTTGAATGGAATGGTTCATATATGAATCCATAGGCGCTTTCCCTCCAATTCAAGAAAACTCTCTAGAACCATTTGAAGGGAAAAAATGAGCATTTTTTCGTTAAATACGCCAACAGTTGAGAAAACTCAATGCAAAAGAACACAATAGAAAAATTTGGGAGAAAAAGAATTTATATTCAGAAATAAAGTGGAAATTGAGTTGCACAATTGAATGAAAAAAAAAAAAAAAAAAATTAGGCTGAATTGCTGACGACGATTAAAACGGTTGCTTTTTGTTTTCGCTGGTCTGTAATGATGAAATTTAAAATCAGTAATATGTACACGCCAGGTCTCATAGTCCTTCAAATAGAGACGAACAAAAAAGGGAGAAAAAAAATAAATGAAACGAAACAAACAAATGTCTACGATGCTGTTAGCAATAACATCGCCAGCAATGCAACAGCTAATAGAAAAACAAAGAAATAGGCAAACTTAAGCCCAGAAACTCATTAGCTTCGGCTGAAAGGAATCGTCTCATCCTTAAAGTACAAAATGATTAATGGTATCACTTAGCGGTGAAATGCTTTAACACAAAAACAACGACCGCTAACAAAATGAACGGGATGACTCGCATTGTAACCGGAAGCGTCGGAATAACATCCGAAAAATAGTAAAGACATTTGGAACACAAACACACACACTCAAACACACACATATCAGACGCGGACATTGTTGTGGAAACTATATTTTCGTCGTATAATAATAATGTGGCACATACGATTTGCAGTTTCCAGTGAATAAACCGCAAAAGAAATGGTGAGAGGAAAAAGATTCGTATTTTTGGTCGAATTTTGAAATACAATAAACAATGGAATGAATGACATGGGCAAAATTTTTTCGAAAGTAATAATATTTAGGCGAATGAAAATTCATGAAATGAATTCAAACAAAACATGTTCATTCAGTTACATATTTTTTTTTTGTATAAATCTCGCTACTCGCTACATGTATCAAGCTTTCACAATTTTTCTATACGTATAGTGTGAATGTGACTGGAATAGCTGGTGCTGAAAACAATTCGTATAGCTCTTTTTTTTGCTGGTGCACATACTTTGAATAGAACAAAAGGAATGAAATATCATTTCAAATTGATAATTTATCATGTTGGCTATTTCTTAAATATATGTATATGTTCGATGATTATTTCGTTTTCTTTTTTATTCCATTCCGTAAGTCGCAAGTGGCAAAGCGAAATGGGCGATTTATGTTTTCTGCTTTCATATGTATGAAAGCATTAGATGAATATGTAGAGTGAAAAAGATTTGCCAGGTAATACATTGTCAATTATATCGAGCATTGAAACACCTGCGTATTGCACACACTTTTCGATTAGATATAAATTTGATTTTTTTTCCTCCTTTTCCTGATTGATTCGAATCGTTTATGCGAGCTTTCAGTATATGTATCGTTAGCAAATTTAAATTGTGATAAAATTGAAAATCTAGGGACCAACTATTCCCCGAGATGGCTGAAATTTCTGTTCAAATTGGATAGCGAGCAGCTTAACGATCTTCGGGTCTGGGACTTTTGATTTGATACCCTTTTGAAAATGTGTGCTCTGCATATTCATTTTGATGAACAATCAACAAGAGTAATAATCGAACAATCGTAAAATATGCATATCGGGAAGCGAACCCCACTTGCCTGTATCCATCGTAAATCAAGCAAAATTTCATACTTTAAACAAGACCCATGGGAGTGATTTAATCGCATTTCTATTATATTTTCGATTGATTTGAATTCAATTGCCGGTATCAGAACTCGACATTTGGAATTATGGTTTTTTATTCTTTTTCCCCCCTTATTATGTAATAGATTTTTGGAAAAATTCACCACTTTGCATTCGTCCGTTTTTTTTTTTTTTTGAAAATCCATGGAAAGATTTGATTTTCATATTAGAACTAGTTCATGAATTTTGAATACAAAATGAAGCGGAAAAGATGATAAAAGAAGTATTGAATTGATTACAGTGATTTGAATGCAAGAAAAAGTCGGCGCTTGTTAATCCAATTCAATGAATCGATAGAATAGATACTGTAAAAATGAATGAAATTATTCAGTTGGACGAATCCTATATTATATTATGCTAAATTGTAGCGATTTTCGATCGGAGAATGAATATGTCTTGATTTTCCCCGAAATTTCAGCACAATTTTCTTTTTGTTTTGTCATGAAAATATGGGTTCGATGTTGTTACGAAATTACATTAGACTCGCAATTTTTCCATCTTTACAACAATATATATTGAATAAATGTGTGTGGTATCCATTGTCGTTCTGATATTTTTCAACCAATACTTCAATTTTTTTCCGAACATCAAATTGAATGCATATGTATATTCTATGTATTTAAATGGAAATCAAACCATAACATAACTTTTGTTCAGGATAATATTCATTCAATTCAATTTAATTGGAATTTTTTGAAAACCACGTTCATTATTTTCATACAATTACATGTAATCCATTCTTTCACCCAATCACATCGATGTAGTATACAATACTACTGCAGTAAACATGATAAATTCTATCGAAGACCGCAGCCAAAGAGTTATTTGGCATTGTTTGTTCAGGCATCAATATATATGAATAAAATTGGTTTTATCAGACAGGGAAATATTTCAAACGGAATACGTTATTCTGAATATTTTACCAGAAAACTGTTATAAAGATCACAACAAAAACGCATCCATCGCACTTAATTATTACTTTGTTTATAGTGGTACGCCAATGGCTTTATTTACTTGTTACCATAATGTTGAGTGTTGAGTGTTGAGCGTAACTTTATCCTGATTCATGAAAAATAAACACAGCATGCTGTGATATGCATTCAAAAACTTTCAACCATTAATTGGAAAATTTTCAATGAATGTTTAATAAGAATTTAATTGAATTCTTCCTCGCTGGCGTAATATAAAGATGTACATTGTACATAACTTACATCTTTGACTTATAACTTTTACATGGTGAGCCTACATTCGATTCACGTTGACGTATAATAATGACTAACAAATAATGTATATGAAAGGTTTATTCCAGAAGAACACATCTGTTTTGGTAAAAAAGGAAAAAATATTTAGAGGTTGGGAAAAATGACAGAGAATTAAGCTTTTTTTCAAGAGTTTAAATATTTTCTGATATTTTTTTCATATAATGTTATAACAGAGCATTAATTACATTTTTCGGGATAAAAAATTGGAAAAAATGTGAAAAAGAAAGTTTGCCACAGAGACGCAAACCTCGCAGATATGGAGATCTGGGTACAGAGACCTTGTACCAATCCTCAATGTTGGCCACACCACTCAGGGATGGAATGTGCCACTGTGTTACTAATATTGCGAAAACACCATCATTGTGATGGTGCATATATTTGAATTCGGTTCCGTCAAATTCTGCTTGTTACAGGCTATAAAGGTGACGCAGATTTTGACCGCCAGATGCAGCATATTTTCTAAGATTTTGACATTCCCATAAGAAACAAAGAAAAAAAACGATGTCTTTACTAGCGCGATATGGATGTAATCGATTTCTCATGAAGATAAAGTCTTAAATCGAATCAATTGGCAGAAAAGATGAAAACCTCGATCATTATTTTGAACACGATTCTGCATAAACTTCGACTTTCAAACACGAATCATAAATACTGAATATTTCCGCAATTTTTATGGCCGATGCTGTGTTCATGAACAGTGTCTCAGATTGCAGGAACGTTTCACTTGATACGATGACCATGAAAAACTTTTTACGATATTCTGCTTTTATATCCATGAGCCATTGACTCGAAATTGCTCATGTTTCGTTTGTGGCAATCAGCTAACAATTTGCTTGTGTTTGAAATCTGGACATTGTTGAGTTTTTATAACTTATTGTTAGAATTTATCACAAATCTTATCAGTTCACCCATTGATCTATGAATAGATGACATTTTCAACATCAAAACTAAATGGCAATTATCAATTTTTCTTTTCCGTACAAAATGTGATAGAAAAGTATAGGAATCAGTCCAAAGTCAGTTTTTTTTCTTTCTAAAATTACAAAAAACTAATTTTTCTCAAAAAAAAAAGGCTGTACGGAAAAATTTGCTGTCGCATGCGACTATCTTGTTTTCATACTTTTTCTATAGCATTCAGCACATAATGAACTACTCTTCGATGCTGTCTAAAAAACCAGAGTTCCTAAATCGTACACATCCATACACTTTACCGAAGTGTACACATATTTTGGTTTACACACGGTGTACACCAATCGTTTACCAATGCGTCGTTGTATGTGTGACGACAACAGCAGTCAAATGGAGGCACCAATACTAACATCTCGAAGCAAACTATCTGTGTACCCGCCAAAAGTTAGCTGTCAATACGGTGTACGATTGGTGTACACTATGTGTACACTTTTCGGCTAAATTTACATGTAAACCTATCAACTCTGTAAAAAACCTAAAATCGAGAGCTCAAAAAGTTACCAATTACGATCGAATATTAAAAGCATTCTACATTATGAAAACTATTGTATGCGCCAAATCATTGTAAATTTGAAGTTTGAACATTGATTGATTTACGCCCTGCAATGCTAGTCACACCAACCACATTTCAAGCTAATTTCAATTGTAATTGTAAGAACCAATCTTGGAAATTCATTGGCTACCATGAGTGCACAAAGTGAAAAAAAAACGAAAAAATAAGGTACAGAAAACATCCCTACTTTTTTCCTTCTTTTTCATTTCATTCGTTACAGTCTTCGATGTCCAAAAAATATTGAAAAAGTTGAAAGTAACTTTTGGAAACTGCGGTACCTTTAACGAATAAATATGATTGAGAAAATTGGCTGTGCAGCCCATAAACGTGTGCCGGTTGTGCATATAAACTTGAATTTTATGATGCGAATTTTATGGATTTTTTTTTCTCTCAAAAACTTTTCATGCACCAAATGTGCTTAACTATGTTTGCCGTCAGTATTGAAATTTTTGTTGCCCTTCACTTTTGCAATCTCTCAAAGATGGATATGACCTGCCGACAGAGCTCACAATAAATGGAATTAGGTATTGGTAAAATGTTTAGTCTCAAAGTACCAGCTAAACCTACACTAATCGTCTCACGATTTCGACCACAAATTTATTCTGAACTGTGGTGCACACAGTGTATTCTTCATTATTCGAATTCGATTTTGGTTTTGTTGTTTTGCTATTGGCTCAGGTAATACCAGTGCTCAAAGGATCATCGACTCAATATTTATTCAATATACCATGCACAATGTTCGAGCCAAAATTGTATTACGGCTAAGTATGTGATCGGAATACAAAATTGCACATGCATACGAATTGGTGTTTGACTATAAAATGTAGTCACAAAGTTGAACCGAAGCCAATTGTAAATTGTAAAATGTGAAGAGAGAGCACTTGTTCTTTCTCTTTTATCGTTGATTTCTGCTTCTGAAATTTCAATTTTCGATTTCGTTAAAGCGACGGAATGATGGAATAAAAACAATAATAATTTTTTCCTTCATCCGATTTTTTACGAATTTATTCAAAATGAAATAGATTCGAATTAATTTATTTACATATCGAAATTCCAAACTTCAAATGACCAACTACTATTAAACAAATAATAATAGGAAAATGACGGATAAAATATTTCGCTTCATTGCACATATTGAGCATAAAGTATCATTCACCAAGCACTGCTATTGGATATTTCAAGTTATGGTGTTTTTTATGTTTCTACTCTCAAAAATTCGATTCGGAAATCATGGTTATCATAGTGGCATTGCATTGATTAAGCCACTACTTTTTTTTTTTTTTTTTTGAAGGTGATGATAAAGTAATAAGTGTATGTTTTATACACGGTTCAGTGTTCTTATGAACATGCGTACAACACATAAAATTACTACATAGACATTTACTCATTGCTTTACCAGCAGATTCAAAAGTAGTAGGTAAATCTATGCAATGCCACTAACCAAGTAAGTAAGATGACAATGCATTCCGAATCAAATTTCTGAATGTATACAAATAAAACGTAACGATATGTTTCTCTTTGCATCAGTAAAACATCATCCACCTCACCAATATTCAATATTTACCATTTTTTTGCCATTCGATGGAATGAATTCATATATAATAGTTTGGCGGAAGGAATCATAAATAAATAGATTTAGAAATGAGATACGATATTGCAAACAGATAAATAAAAAACAAAATCAAAAACCGGCACCACAAAACGAAAGACGTTCAAATGCTATTGAAATTTGTTGGTATTCTTGTAATAATGGAACAGCACTTCCGTGTTCAATGTTCGACTTTAGAAAACTGTATCGCCGTTGTTTGTGACCCGAAAAAGAAAATCCAATTTTATTATAGTATTTTTCCATAAAATATAAATGTATACAATGTAAACATATAAACTGTATTTGGATATGGAATATGATTCACTCGTGAGTGGATTTATTGATAAAATGAATAACCACGACTGATTCAGATAGAAACCAAGAGAAAAAATAAAAATTCAATGAAGAACGAAAATAAAATGAAAATCAAAAAAGAAAAAGCTTAAAAGTGATAAGTGCAAATAGTAGAAGTTTTCTATCTGTTATTTGTTGTCTCTGCATTTATGACATCACTTCAATCATTGAATGCATGCGGGAGTGAATTTATGCACTTTTATTTATGTATAAATCAGATTATGATGTGCTACAGGCTTAAATTCATATCTGGATGCTTTCGCGCTGAAAGCATACGAGAGAACAGAGAATCGTGAATTGATGCAAAAAGAATGAAGTTAAAAGGCGACAAATCCATTTTTCCTGCAATTTTCCTAAAACCCTTTTGAATTCAAATAGAAAAATATGTATTGTATTTGACAATGATTCGCCAAATCGATATCGTCACCAATATTTTGATATCGATATTTGTGCGATTTATATTGGATTAGATTGTAACCGAGAGCAACGTTTTGAATCTAAAAATAAAATCAATAAATTGGTATCATGTAGGAAAATTGATTGACAGTTAATATGAGGACATTTTTTCTTTGCGATGTAGATTCGCTCAAATTTAAGTTATTTTTCCCTACAGCTGAAGAGTTACGGCTCTAATAACTGCAAATAATAAGAGTTGACTTCAACGACGAAGTGTGACTTCAACGACGGAGTGACGAAGTTGGAAATTTTTTGGTAAAGTTTGAAACATTATTTGTTAAGATCCAACCTTAAATCCAATAAAGCAAAATGCATGAACAATGCGCTGAGACCGTTAAGAAAAACGTAATTATATTACTGTATAAAAATATAGTTATTCATTTAAATCCGCAAACCAAAAGTTGAAAAGAAAAAACATGTTTCCCAAAATGCCAACGCATCTTCAAAACTAACTTTAAAAATATAAATAATGAATACAAAAGACATGAATATCCTACAGCTGACAGCTGAAATGTCACTGATATAATCTAGCCATGCAAATATACATATTATTATTAAAAACTAACAATTCATAAGTTATGAGTTACAAGTCAGTTATATTCATAATGATACGTAAGAAGTTTGGGATTTGAGCGGTGAAAACACAACATGAAATGAAAAATCAAAAATAAGTTCGCCTTCGTCTCTTGAATATTTATGAAAAGTCACTTCCAGTGTAATAATTTCCAAGATTGATAAAAATGAATAAATAAAAACTGCTTTGATGGTTTTTACTTTGATGCGCGAAAAGACGAAAAAGAAACCGAGAGAAAATGGAACTATGATTAAAAATGGAATATCAATTTGAAATAAAGGAAAGCGACATTATTATTCACAGTTTCCATTTTCATTTTCGTATATGTTTTTTATTTCTTTTGGAATGGCTTTATGGAATCGAAAACAGAGTGGATTCTAACGAACGGAAATGTTATAATCTATAGAGTTGAGATGATCGTTATTTTTTGCCATTTTCATCGATCTTTCGCCGAATACTGTAACTTTGACACATAAATGGATATTTGAATGAGTGCTGTACCATCAAAAAACTTTAATAGTAAAATTTTTATCCGCATTGAACTTTTTAAGAAGAACCACAAATATTTTTAATTTAATGTGTTGAATTCAACCATTCAGATCGGATCAATTTTCGAATCGATTATGTCCATCGTTTGATGTTTGATATAATCAATCGTATGGTTGGTAAAAGCTCATACATAAGTGGATGAGTCCAAAAAGCCCCACTTTACCTGGAATTTTCAATAATAATTGGTCGCTTTTCAAACAGTGAATCCAAAATCAAAACTTTTCATATCAACCGTTGCCAAGGTGAAAAAGCAAAAGGCACACTCACAAGAACTCTAATTTCAAATGATATAAAGAAAATCTCCAGTACATAGCATCTGCACCTGAAGCAGCTGTGATTTGCTGCATAAAACTTTTTCGTTGTGCCTTTGTTTTTTGAAGTGCTCAAATTTAATAAAAATTCTTTAGCTAAAGAAATTATATTGTGCTGTACATATGTGCAGCAATTATGTGACATAAGGTACAATGATTCGTGCGTCACGTGCATTTTATCGTCATTAGCTTGAATTATATGTAAATAGAAGCATCTTGCGGACGAACACACATATCTCATGTTAGTTGTAAATATAGAAAATCCAACGAAAGTCTGATTTAATTTTCAAAATATGAATGTTTGGAATGCAAAAAAAAAAAAATGTTTTCTTTTGTTGGTTTTGTTTAGGTTTTTATAATAGTTTTCAAAAACTTCGCATAAAATAATTGAATGTGATCAGAATACACTGCCAAGCTAGACTCGGTAGTCGTCCTCGATGTGCGATGCTATGAATCGTATAATTTAAAAAAGAATTGACAAAAAATATTATAGTTTCGAAAAAAAATTAGAAAAATATTTTTTTCTCTCGAAATTTTTGCATTTTTCCGGGGTGCGCCCTAGAAAAAAATAAAATATGGGTCGGGGTATTTTCTCAATGCTTCGAATAGTCCAAACTTCAAGGCATAAGATATAAGACCCACCCCAAACCGAGTTAGAGCTGAAACATATAAATGAATAAATAAACAAATACATATAATACAAATTTTATAGCTTAATGTTTCACATCAAGCAATATACAGTGATGAGATGTTGAACGAGAATGTTTTTTTTCATTATCAGCTTCTGAGCTAAATCTTTAAGCTTCATTCGTATCGACATTTGTAGTGAGTAAATTCTCTCATGCTTTGGAAATTGTGTAAATGGTGTGCAAATTGATGAATTATTGGCTGAGCAATCGAGCATTGTTCTCCAAAACAGATTTTGATTTCATTTGACTAATACAATCAGATTTTATTCCATATGTTGCGCTCGTTGACACCTGAATCTACATATACATTAACACTAGCTGTGAACTGTGAGTGTATAAATCCATTTCATTGAATGGTTTCAATGCATGGAACATTGGAGGATTTTGGGAGTTGAACGAAAAATAGACAGAGAAAAGAAAAAGTTTTTGCTTATTAAATGCATGTGTCGAATACAGGTGTAATAATCGTTGAATTTCATTTCGGTTTCATGTGGACCGATATTTCATTTGAAGTTGAAATAATTTGATTGCAAGAAAGAATTCGAAAGAAAAATTTCTATCAAAATCTGTGTGCATATATATACGTGCATAAACTTGGCTAGAAATCAAATGGAAATGGATGCTCACGTGCCATTCGAAAATGTTCGTGACATGATTCAACGAATAAGCTTAATCCATGCTAAAAACGATTGACAAATACGGTATGAATTCGATACCAAAATCTGTAGGTATACTGAACGTTCCAATATCCCTGTTTACTATAAACATAATTGAATGGTATTTGTGTCGATCTCAGAAATCATTTCCATGGAATCGAAACGGCACGAAAATGAAAAAGAAAAATCTGCACGAATTAACAATTACAATATATAAAATTATTATTATTTTCGAGTGAAAAAAATGGGACCACAGTTTATTTATCCAATCAGAATATGCTTCACAGTTTTAATCATAAGAACCCATCTTGGTTGGCATTGTTGATACAATTTCAAAATTATTGTATGGTTTGACGAGTAGATAGCAAAGTATATGGAATACGTGTCAAATTCAAATACATATTACTTTGATCAGAGTTCAGAATATAATCCAATCACAAGCATAAAGTTCCGTACATGTTCACCAATTTTTTACTTTATAACCTGAAAAGTGGCAAGCATTACGAATCGAATGAATGAAATGTGGCTCCTTTACAAGAAATCTTTTGAATCTCAAAGGTTCAGGATGGTGAATAATTTCGTTCATTATCCTTTCATTTAATCCATTCATTAGAATAATTGGATTAAATACACGTTTATTTTTGCTTCAAAAAATGTTAAAGAAATACGACAATAGCTGCGGCTTTCTATATTTTGATACATCGAAAACAAAAATTAACGAAACATTTCGTAATCGTTCGACATTTCATTTTCATAGCAAAGGTTTTGAAAGGAAAAAAGTTTTTTTCACTAAGCCGAATCAGCATCAAATAAACATTTTCATCATATCAATTTTACTAGAACGGATTCGACGTTCCTTCAGCTTTGTTCCAAATTAGATTAATATATGTATAAATGTATACCTAAGCAATGCATGCCCATTTGACGGAATGCTGACAAAGTTATTAATCCGATTTCATCACCTGAAATTTAGTGCAGATCGGCTTCAGCAAACTCCCTTTAGTACTTATCAAAAACCATTAAAGTGGCGAAGATTCAAATACACAAAACGGACATAATTGCAAATGAAATCGAAAGTGTTTTACCATTTTCTTTTTATATTCGGGACACTCGAATGACAATCGTTGAATGTTCTGTTCCGAAAGAATCGTCAATACCGACGGCATAACGTCACTTTCGAAAAGGCAGCAGGAAAAAGACTTTTCTGAAGGATGTTCAATCCGAAAATTATAAAAAATAATGTAATAAATCAAGAATAGATATTAAATTTTGTGGATTTTGTTGGTATCAAAAATGAAATGATGTTATGCATAAAAAAAGTCATCAACGAGGATGTCTGAAAATAATAATAATAATAATAATAATCGAATAAAAAAAACTTGAGAAAAGTTTACAGTACAAAAAAGAGCAAAAACACTAGAGCTGAGCCAGTGTAATAAAATGATTGAGGAACTGGAATCTGGAATCATCGACAGTTTCAATGGTATCGGAGAAACTCCCATTTTTATTTATCATAATTTTTTTTTGTCAATGCGCCATGAGCTTCTCTGGTTTTTGAAATAGAATAGACGATTCAGCGTGAATCAGACAAGAAATTAACAAATGTCCAAAATATATTTGCTGCTGCATACATTGTTGGATGTTTTCTGAAAAAAAAAAAAACAAATGATCAAATGACACAGCATATCGGCAGCTGGAAAAAAAACACAGCTATTCCAGAAATTCGTAATCATTTTTTACGAAAATTCATGCGCTGATGAGACTTTGATGAGTGCCCTTTCATAACACTAACCAAAAAGATGACATTCGTTCTGTGTGCAATTGTGATTTTTGATTCAAGTCATAACGCGATTTTGAATTTTAAATAAAATAAGAAAGCCATGGAAAAAGAGAACATTCAAGTTCGTGTACCAGAATGTGTATAGCAGCATAATATACATCTCATAATAATTTGTGGCATCGATGAACAATCGACAAGAGAAAAGGGAACAGCTCCGACTCACCAAAGTAGTAAAAGTAAAAAAAACTGTTTAAAAAAAAAAAGAAGAAACAAACAACAAACTTTTTATTTAACGTTTTCCTTCCGGTTCTTTTCTTTTATTATTATTCGCGATATTTTCGTTTTTTTCGCTGTTTTCTTTTTCATCATAATTTTCCAACAATTTCGGCTCAAGAGTCCCCCCATCCAATTTGCAGTTCTTATGGTTGATGTTTTCGTTATTGCTTTTTCTGTTTAATTTTTTGTCCATTTGTTCGCCGTTGACTTTGCAATATAAATTTATTTTGTAGACGAAAACTTTGATGCCGTTGTTCACTGTTCACTTATTAATGATGGTATTGAGAGTGTAGAATTTAGCATTATTATAGAATATCGAACGTTTTTCTGTATGAACCATACAGTTCTCCTTTTTTTTTGTGTGTGGATATTTTGTCCTTACTTTCAAGCTATTTTGACTTTTATTGGACTTGTAATTTTTATTAGTTTTTGGCGCATCTTCTTTAGCATAATGTTTGATCGCCTATGCATAATACATTTTCTTTACCATTTTCTCATGAAACCCCAATGAAGTGGATATCATTATCGGATTACTCTTTGCTCTTGGCGTTCGATTACATGTATTAAATTATTGATTTTCTTCTTCATTGAGATCCACCAATTGGTGATTTGTCTGTAAAAGTATATTTTCAGCCAACGATAGGAAATCGGTTAATCTGAAGAACTTACATTTCGGTGAGAAATATGTCTAACCAATAATTCGATACCAGTGTTAACTCTCCAAAAAAAAAAAAAAAAAAATTAATTGTCTATGTTGCGTTGGAAAGGACGCCGTAATCAGTATAAAAAATAATATTGAAGGAATGCCAGTATCATTTAAGTTATATTTCATGCGCGAACGTTGATTTAATTAAATGGCCTGTTGACCGTTGTTGAGCTCCTGCAGAATACTTACTTGTAATCCTTTTGCTGGCAATGGAAATTCAATTCAATTTGAGAAAAAACAACTCAATTACCAATACGTCCTCAAAAATACATAAATTGATACGTATACATTTTTGGAAAATAATGTTCACGATTCTCTTGCATACTGCATAGAACATGCAACCGGCAGCACAAAATTAATTTTTTATTCAAACTCATCGAAAGCCAAATTGAGTATAGTTGACAATATCACATAGATTCGTTATTCATTTTAAATGCAATGATGTTGTCATTGATTCATATTATAGTTCCGTACAAAAACATAATGCGAATACGTAAAAATGCGAAAACGTAATTATTATTATTATTATGATTATTATTATTATTATTATAAATATTTTAAATAGGAAATGCAAATGAATGCAATTTTGGTCGGATTTTTGTGATTGGAACTAACGATATTGATTTTAATGCATAAAGTGTTGAATAATGATAAAATTCGAAATTGATCCAAGCCAATTAAACTGAATGCCAAACCAAAATAACAATGAAATTTCCATCGATTTATGTGAAACCGCAACAAATTGTGTTCAATGTTTAGTATTCGATTGTGATGAAGTTTTTCCAAAACATTTTCGAGCTATTGATATTTATTTAAATTTCAAATGAATGTCTTCATTACTGTTCCATGTTCACCATATCACAATTTTCCATACATGCAATACTTCGTATCAGGGATTAAAATAAGGATTTTTGTTGACTACCGAAAATTTTTTTTTGACTACCGATATTTTTTTCATTTGAAGATTTAATTTCCAGTGTCTTTTGTGTATTTGTTCTTATAATCACGAATCATATTTTTAACGGATTTATTAATCTAAAATTATTGTGAATTGAAAGAACAGAATCACTTTCTTATAAATTAAAATTCAGAAATGGTTTTGCCCTCGGTTCGTATTTCATCGTCGTCTTCTTCTTCGTCCTTACACGTACGCGCTTACGAAATTCATTTTGTTTGAATTTGAATATAGTTTTTAAAGAGGCTTGTACAGCATTGGTAAGTATTTAAGCTTAGCTGCCAAAACTTCGCTCAATATTACACTATACACTCACTTGTCAAAAGGAATGTTCGCGAAATATCCATTTGTCACGTGTCGCGCGGCGCTGTTGTCGCATGTTGTGCAATAATATTCAAATTCAAACTAGTGTTCGTTAAATATCATTTTTGTTAGCTGGATTTATATTTAAATTTAAAATTGTTGACTACCTAAATCCGAAATATTGACTACCGAAATGAAATCTTGACTACCGTTTTTCCGCACAACTACCGCTTATTTCAATCCCTGCTTCGTATACATTTACATTTGGGATAGAAAATCGTTCGCTATATTTCATTTAAAATGATTTGGCTTTTGGATACTGGATGCGTTCAAAATGTATACAATAATTAATGTTCAACATTTATTTGGTTAGTAGAATGTGAGTGTGTGTGTGTGTGTGTGTGTGTGTTTGCTGTTTACTTGTTCGAAATCTCAATTTCTTTTTTTGCTGGCCTAAAAGTCTGGTAAAGGAATGCAGGCAAAATAGATTTTGCGTTACGTGTATTTGTATCTACACAAAATCGAAAACAATCACAAAACACATGTTTGTTTTTTGTTGTGCATATGAAATTCAATTTAGGATTACCAAGTTTTGAAATCGGTTATTGAAACCCGTGCAAGAATTAATGGCTTTTGAATGACCAGATGATTTCAACTGATGCTATAAAGTGTCAAAACCAAGATACACAAACATATATATTCACATCATATTCCCGGAAATAGTTTGAATCCGTACACAATACTCCTGTGCTCAAAAAATAAGGTGAATTTTTGAACATTTTTACCATTTTCAACCAACGAAAGTTAATTAAATGGAAAAAAATTCGTAATTTTATCAAAAATCGCCACAGACGAAGTAGGTTCTTTCATTGTAAGGATCTAAAATCACAAATATCACCAAACTCTGACAGGAAGTGGATAAAAGTTATGGTAACTTAGCAACATAGTTTCAATTAAATTCAATTTGAATAAAGTTTCAATTAAATGATTACCTTAATATTCAAAAATTCACCTTATTTTTTGAAAACAGGAGTACATTCATAGATGAAAAATTTAAAATTTTGAACCGTCGTTTTCATGGAATATTCGCTCACTCTCATTGAAATGCCATGAATCTATGGCCAGGTTTACGGCCTCAAACAAAACATCAAAAGAACTTTTATTTTTGTCCAGCAAAAAATAATAAAAGTGAACTCAAAACTATTGAATACAGCATAACACGTAGGTATGCAATAGTATTTTGTAATTTTGTTAAAGCTATTTCGAATCACAAGGAATAAATTCGAACAAATGCGACCCAAATAGGAATAAACCTATTGCATTATAATTTGATGAGAAACATGTGTGCGTAGCTTTCGTCTGCTGAATAAAATGAAAGCCCAAATATCATATAAAAGTCGACAGAGTATCTTTCGATTTTTCGATATGATTATTATTGTCGAATATGTAGCAATGCTCTGGAATTTCTATTACATTATAACAATAAATTTCCTTCTGATATTGCCGTCATCCAAAAGCCGTCATTATAAAGGGGATAGAGAATGGAACAAAATGTATTATTATTATCGATGCGAATTATTATGATCGTCTATAAATATATATTTAATAAATGGATGTTCAATAAAACGAAATAGGAACAGTTCCAATAACTACTACATTAATGCGATATACGAATATTGAATTGTATTGACTGCATATCGACAAAACGCCCTGACGAATCGAATGGGAAGATGAGAAAATTGGAATTCAAATAGTGATTCTTCAATGAGTTTGATATTCTATATAAATTCATACTAAAGTTATTAAGTCCCATTTACAAGTTTTAATCCCATTTTCCTATTAATTCACCCGCTGAACGAAACTAGGAAAGAGTCAAAATCTATGCATATATAGTGCTGTACACTAGGGTGTCTTCGAGGAGCGGAAATTCCAAAAGTGCCTGATCTCAATCGATGGAGAATCTTTCAAAATATCGCTGATAAAAATTTCAACTTATTTAGTGCTGGTCTCACGTCTCCCAATTAAAATGAAGTTTCCGAAATATGAAAGGGGAATGGAGCCTACTCTTGTAGTCCACTAAGAAGAATATGTCACATTTTGTTTGTATCGTTTCGTCTTATTATTCATATAAATAAAAAGTGACAAAATTTTCAAAGTGCACTGCAATCCCCTTTTCTATTATCGGAACTTTGGAAGTATCGGGAGAAATCAAACCAGCACTGAATGATTTCAAATTTTCACCAGCGAAATTTCGAAAGATTATCTATCGATTGAGACCAGGCACTTTTGGAATTTCGACTCCTCGAAGACACCCTACTGTACACCGTACACTGTTTACATATTAAAATTGGAAATAATTTTCATAGAATGGTGAAAACATGAAATGTATAGTTCACCATATATTCAGGCCAGAATAGAATGGGCTAAATTGAATTGAGTGGAAGCAATATTTTTCCTCTTTCGTTACGATAGAAAAAATGTATAGAAGAATTTCTAAACATAATATTCATATACGAAATACAATGTATTCGTTTTGCTTCATTTATCAATACAGAGCTCTCTGCTGCTTAAACAGCAATAAACGGAGGTGAACCAAATTTCTGCACTTCACACTCGCGTATCCGTCAATACATTTCATATAACACATTTTGCATGTAAATTTAATAAAATTTTCATTGTTGTTTCCATACCAAAGAAGAAAAAAAACAGGAACAGTTTTGAGGATTGTTTTGTTATTCGACCGATTGAAAAAAATTTGATATATCTAAAAAGGTGGAGTGAATATGTAATATGTAAACAATATACATTCAACGGTGACGTAAATGAAAGCTTGGGCATTATTATTTTAACATTTGGAAAGCGTGGATGCTCACCACCAAATTTACCAAAATATTCGTCATCATTCAGTAAAGCAGGTCGTGATCGCAACGAATTCGGTACGGGACCGAAAATTGATCGAGCTGAACGTGAAAAGGTGTGCAAATCTATTGAAATAACGATTTACATTTTTGTATTTGTTGTTTTTACACTTCTCCTCTCCTTTTCTCGATGTTTTTGCGAATTTAATGATGCGTGAAATAAAATAGAATGCGTGCAATAAATGCGTGAAATAAAATAAAATGCGTGCAATAAATGCGTGAAATGTTGTCATGTTGAATGGGCTTATGAATTATGAAATACGAAACATGGAACCTCAAAATGAAAAGCATTTGCATAGTTAAGTGTGATCTCTCTCTCTCTCTCTCTCTCTGTTTCTCTCTCCATCTCTCTGTTCGTTGTGAGTTACAAGATTTCCTGAGCCAATTCAGATTTTCTAAATTTGGTTTTTTTTTGTTTCGCTCGTCATTTTCTGTGCTACAAAGAGCTGAATGCTTATTTAAGTTCTTTTATGATTAATTTTGGGATTTCATTATTATCGACAGATTCTTTTTGAAACAGGATTAAAGAAATTTCGAAAATCAACAAAGTATTTCTGGTTTCTTGGATAGCTGAATATTTGAGTAACTGTGCAACTCAATATACATAGAAAAAGCAGCAAAAATCCCAATGACTTGTAAATTGTGAAAAGCGAATCACCATACGCCATACACCATACAATGTGGCTTTTAGTAATATTTTGTCGAAAATCAATTCAAGATAGCCAAAGGGTTTAAACTTGTTTAATCATTTTTTTTTTCTTTCTTCTTTGGTTGGAAAACTGGTAGTTTGCAATGAAATTGAATGCAATGGAAAAATGAAAGCTACTGAATGGATACTAAAAATGGATGATAACAGCTAAAATTCCACAAAAACAGTCAAGCACACAGACAAAGCAATTCGCTTTTTATCCCATTGTATACAACGACTAATGTTATATTATCTCAACGTTTGCATTCAAACAGATAGGAGGGATATGGACATACAGAACATTGGATACAATTTCAGCTCTTGTACACTGGAAGAGAAAAAAAACGAAATAATTTTTCACCTTTGTTAGTTTGCAATTTTTTGATTTGCAAGTAGATTACCTTTGAGCCGAAATTCTGTTATTTTATTTATTTGCATTTTTTAAATTATTATTTATGCGGAGAGAGAAATTGAATAGCATTTTTGATCACTGAAATCAATGGAATGTAATGAAATTCAGGAAATGCTTATAAAAACTTTAAATTATATTCAATTGTAAAAATTGAAATTCGAAATGGATTTTTGATTCAATTTTCGTTTGATTACACATTCCATTTTATTGATCGATAGCGCCCCGCAAGGTGATTTGCTTGTGAACGAGAGAATAAAGAGAGAGAGAAAGAGAGAGAGAGAGAGAGAGAGAGAGAGAGAGAGAGAGAGAGAGAGAGAGAGAGTAGAGTAG
>GL502337.1:48697-64757 GCA_000149185.1 Mayetiola destructor
GAGAGAGAGAGAGAGAATATGGTATAGGGCGATGCTTCATCATGGCATTGTGCATGCATTTTACAGAATATGTCCATTATTTCACTCAAAACGTATGTCTTCGATATAAATTGAACGGATGGTTGCATTTATTATTAGTCATTACGCATTACGCATCCCTCATTAAAATTTAATTGTTACGAATAAATGCATTGAGTAAAATATACAATATGAAGTATTCAATATTACATGTATAGATGAATATATATATGACAGGCTTATTGCAATAATCAAAACAAATTATACTCAATGGAAGAGGGCGACAGGCTAACGCTTTTTTAGTGTTCAGTGTTCAACATATGAATTCGTTTCTGAACATTAAGTCTGCGATAGATCTTTAAAATAATAAATAATGATACTTCCGAATATCTACCCCTCATAGAACCAGAATAACCAAAAGTTAAAGAGCAAGTCTGTTGAAATTCATGATGTTTTGCACTTTATCGTTTGTCAATTTGATTATTTTATTATTATGCATTTCCAAATAGAGAAATTTTCGAATTGTATTTTGAAACAATTTTCAATTGTAACCACTATTCGGTTTACATTATTATCTGTAAAATTAAGTTTGATTGGCATGTATCGATTTTATACAACAGCTGCAATAACTGTTTAGCTGTTGAAATATTGTCGTTCAAATATGCATAGCAGAGCAAACTTTCAATTCAATATTCACAATTAATTACCAATTCTGCAGACGATAAACCGAAAATGCAACGTTATTTGCAACGCATTATTATTAGTGTTGTGTCGATGTTTATTTGTTGTTGCTCCAAGTTATTTATTTGTCTTGTTCATCACATCTGATGTTATTTTACATCAATTGGTGGGAGATCAGGGTTAATACACAATATTGAGAGTTGCATACCTCGGCGTACATGTTCCGTGTCCGTGCGTACCCAATGGAACAAAGTCATGCAGTCATGGAATGTTGAAAGGAACTCTACACTCTTCAACTTTCCGATAATAGATAATGTGCAGATAAAAGAAATGTCCAATTTCTTTTCAAAGTGGTTTGAATGTCAATGTTTCCTGTATTAAGTATTTAAAGAACGTTTTGTTGCAGCAATAACAATAACAATAATACAAACAATTTGCATACATTTATGAGATTTTTCTGTTTTTTCTCTTTTTTTTAATGGAAAATGTTGCATTTGTGCACATTGCACATATTTAATTTGAAACATAGAAAATAGTTTCCATTAAATTCTCATCAAATTGGTGAATCACGGGGGATGCTTTCTGTCTTGAAAAAGAAAAGAAAAATAATGAAAAACTTTTATCATAAAATTGAAATAAAATGAAAAGGATTCCAAATTCGATGTAATTGGTTTTATAGGAAAATGATCGCATCTAACGTTACGTGACTGAATTCAATTCGAAAATAGGAGCTTGAAAAATATTCAAGCTTTTGCCGGGCTTGTTTTGAACGGAAAAAAATGAAAGTGCTGTTGATTTCGAAACCCATATCAATCACATCAAAATAAATCAACCGGAAAAATGCCAATTTTATGTTTTCCTTTGTTTCATGCACTTTATTCGAATGACGAATATCAACGATCAACTAAAGACATGAACAAAATGGTTTATCAACAATGGGAATGAAAATAAAATCATTTCAGTTCCTCTTAACCCTCACGGAAAACTAAACAACACATTCCAACAAATTATTATTCAGTTTCAATGTATTTATGTTGTAATTTACATTGAACTGGTAACTGGAACTGCTATTGGCAGTCTTGGCTCTGGACAACTACATTTGTATGTTGAATGTTGCGGATAAACGAATATGAATCTGAACATCTAGCGCTGCACACGCCAAGCACATCCCAGTACACACACACACAAACGCACACACACACACACACACTATTCCATGAATGTTGAAAACTTTTCACATCGTAAATATTGTGTCAAATAAACGACGATGTGAAAAAAACAAACAGAAAACGAATAACAAGCATTTCTCCCCAAACCGACTGGAAAATTGCCGGAAAGTTTTTAGAAGTTTTTTGATTATAAGTATATGTTTGTGAAAAAATTACGGAGAATAAGGAGCAAAAGAGAAATGAAGAAGAAAGAAACAAAAATCGAAAATCGACATCAGTGAGTAATACCGGACCACCATACCGATTCAGGGTAAAATAGAAAAATCAACAAAAGAAAAACTACATATTTAGTATAAAGTGCTCGAACTTTGTAAGAATTTTCTACAATGTATCGAAAAACATGAATTGCAACGGAAAGTAAAAAGCGGAAACTTTGAAATTGAAGAATATTCCGAATAAAAGCGATTTGATGGAGTTTAAAAAAAAAATCCTTCCATTTCGATGCAAGTAAATTTTTTCAATTCAAATGAACGAATTCATTTTATGTTCAGTAAACAGACACTCAAAATCAATATGAAAATCCAAATGGAATGATGAACCCTTTTAAAGATAATCTGATCGAAATCCTTAAAAATGACATTCAGGCTAAGGTTTTGACTGTTTGTTATATTCAAATTCATTCTAATGCATTGAATATGCTGAGTAAGTGGCTTATTCCGTCGCCAACTCAAAATGATTATCAAAATAGTTATTAATAAGAAACGCTTAAGCTCAGCCTCACGCCCATCTATACACCTATCAATATAACTATTTTCCATTTGAATCTTTATCAATTTTAACGCGTTTTTCGCGTAACAAAACTGAAAATTCACCATCAACTCACCACACATAATAATAATGATTCGCTATTTGATCTAACCGATAATCTAACAGGCGCGTCATAATCGAAATATTTAACGGTCATTCCTTTACATTTTCCGCCTATCACATCGAATAAATTCTCTATGTCTCTTTGACTCCAAAATCCAATATCAATTGTCATAAATTCTTTTTTCCTTATCAGATGAAAAAGTTGTCCCATAAAAAAAAAATAAAAAACGGAAGCAAAAGTGCGTGCAGTTTTTCTTCTATGATTTTGAAAGCGAAGAACCTGCCTTATTGAATTCCAAATACACTAATACAATTCGTTGTGGGGAACGGACGCTATTGTTTCCTTTTTTCCATTCAATTATTGCACCCTTCGATGATCTGGAACACATGTGGTATATGTATATGCATTGCCTGGTGGAGTTTCGAATGTGGCGTCGGGCGCATTGAAGTGTTCCAGACGAATACAATGTGAAAGTGGAAAAATAACAGAAGATAGAAAGAAAAAAGAAAAAAAAAAGAAAATAAAAATAAAACTTACTTTTGAAATATAAATATCAATGCGTATCGCATTTGCTGTTTATTCGATTTTTTCCATTGATTTATGGTTGTTCGAAGATGTTTGGCTTTTTCGCCCTTTTGCCGAATTGTTGTTATTCGATATTGACGAGTTGACAATAATAATAATATATAATAGCCTTGAGCATAGAACATTCCATGTATACAATGTACAATGGCTGATTTGTGGTTCATAGCAAATTTATCAAAATAATTGTGTTTGCCGTTTTTCGTTTCACACCCGAATTGATTTCGATTTTTCCATTTCCCGTAGAAAAGAAAAATCCATTATGCGAGGAATGTGAAATTATACAATAATAATATTTCTATGACAATAGCCAATAACGATAACGTAATATAATCAGTTTATACTGTTGTGACTCTGTTTTCTGTACACCGTTTATTTGGTGAACGATTCACCACTTGCATGTATCACGTTTACGTCGGCACCTTTCTAGTGTGATATAACTGATGATATTGAATGAACAACATTTTGGTTCGCAAGAAAACGATTCATATTTTATTTGTAATTTTCATGCCATACAGATGTTTCGAAACGTTGCGTAACTAGTCTACCGAACGTGTTTCGATAATAATGATTTGAATAAATTTCATTCAATCAAGCACCAAGCTCTCTCTTGTTTTTCTCCCTTTTTTCCCTTATTTCGGGCAAATTATATGCGGAACGCACAACGACCATTGGCAGTGACTTTTGCTATTCGTTTGAGTTTGGCGAAAAGTTCATTTCGTTCTTTGGCGAAAAATATTTATGATTATTTTCCACTACATTTAACAGCTATTTCGATTCCATTTCATAATACTGACTCAATTTGTTGATAAGTTACCAAAGTGTATTCCATTTGAACGAATAACGAACACATAGAAGTCAGATGGATAAAGGAATACGGGAAAACGAAAAAAAATGGAAATGAAATTTTTGCTTTCTTGTTTGCAACTGCAAAATTTGCCGGGCGAAGATGTGCCCAAGCATATATCATTAAGCAAATTTGGGGAAAAAAAGTTCAAAAATTAAAATTCACCAAAAATTTTCTACACGCATATTTTGAATAATGCTTTTATGATATTTTATCCATTTACATTTTACTATCATTTTTTAGAACAAAAAAATGATTCATCTAACGACGTTAAAAAAAAGTTTAGCAAAGAATTTGAAACCGTATTTATGCATGTGAATTTTTATTGTTACCATTCAACATTCTATCCAATTGAAATGTTAATTGGAAGAACGCTCATTGCCTCTCAATTCATTGTGCGAGACAAAAAACACAATATATTCAGAGTAAATAATATACAATATTATATTACAGTACTTTAATGAAGAACGTAGCATTTGACTATTGTCGACAGCGAGAGTAATTTTGATTTTCCCCGAATGAACATCAACTGTGAATGCAACAAAAGTTTTTTCGCTCTATTGATTTTGTTCAAGAGTCAAAAAGAACAATCGAAAGAAAATTAGCAACAAAATCCATTCAAAAATTGATGTGAATTTTAATTTGTTGGTTCAAATGTTCAGTGAGTTGAGTTTATGTTGCTATTGCTTTTCTTTTAGTTTTCATCTTTACTCAATTTGAATGTTTTATTCTGGAAATCGAGAATTTATTTAATTGATGAACATTTTAATATCGCAGTATCGTACACCGTAGATATTCCATTCCATTCTGTTGTCAATTAATACATCTTGAATTTGAAAGCATCATATCAATTCCCAAATAAACTTGCGTCAAACCTTGGAGAGCAAAGCAAACCAATATGTTTATTTAAAATAAATGCAGTTTTTGTTCGAGCCACCTAGTGAAAGGAAGGAAGGAAGGAAGAAAATACCAATGAAATTAGTTTATGGTTTATATTTTGGTTTATTTAGTAGTCGGTATTCAGGATATGGCTGTCGATTTTCTCAGTGCAAAACAAATTATTTTATCAATTAAGTTCCGGCTTCAAAGTTATGTCTGAAGGACAGGCACATTATATATGTATACCATACGTTAGTGAATGAGAAACCATAAAACAACAAAACCACATAATAATATGTGTAAACGAAAGAAAACCATAAGGCAAACCTATATCATATTAAACAACAACCAACTAACCATACCAACGACTGATTTATACATATAAAATCAGGATGTTTTGCTTATTCACTTTCTCTAATTTACTTTCATTATTATTATTATTATTATTATTATATTATTTCTTTTTTTGGACAAGAGTAACCGAAGCAAATAACAGGAGAAGAAAAACTGGCCAGACACATTTTATAACAGCAATAAACTTCAGTACGATGCATTTTCTAAAGTTCCATATGGTGATCTAAATACATTTATTGTACGGTTGCCCACTGTTTACATTCTATATTCTCACAATCTAAAATCCAGCATCTAGCATATCATTCATTTGCCTTGGCATTTTGTTTTTTCGTCCTCGTTTTTTTTGTACTCATTCACATTTCTAATTTGTTTCGTATTGTTTGGTTGTCGGTTTCCATTCATTCGTTTGAAATGTCTAATGTTAGAGTTTTCAATTAGAAAATTCGCTTTTCACTGAGGAATTGCGCTAGAAAATATTACTGTGGCTAAATTACAAAATGCAAAAACTATATCTGATTCTTCAGAACTTTTGACGTCGAAATTGTGCTGTAGTCGCCTTACATTAAATCGAAATTTTGCTCTAGAATTGTGTTTTATGTTTAAAATGTTGAATTATTTTTTTCCAATCTATTTGAATATATTTTTTGTGTAAAAACCTTTGATGGTGCATTCATGAATTCGGTACTATCGAATTCTGCCTTGTTTTAGACTAAATTCGTTATTTTTAAAGAAAACAATTTCGTGGAAGTTGTTTTCTTGTTATTATTGACATTGTACAGTTCTCATTTTTCAGAATTACCGGGAGTTTGAGCAAATTATAGAGAAATTGCATCGGTTGCCTCCCACTTTATGCCATATATAATATGATTTCGATGGAAACGAGCTTTTGATTTTGTCTTTCCATTATTCCATTTCTTTACTCTCGTCCCCTTCCTTTTTCCTTCTTTGTTGAATGTTGAATGCATTCTGTGTATAATGGCGCGCTGCTTCCTGTTGAAATTAACCAGCTTTTGAAATATTTTTCAATGTAAAAGAGAACAGTGACGTAAAACAACTCAAATTGCACATTGCAAGTTGGAGTGCGTTTGTTCCGTGAATGATTTTGTACTTTTCTCGATATGAAAGTCAACATTACATGATGTATCATATCAAGCTTTGCATATAGATATTTCACGATATTAGGATGTTTTTACCAAGCATTACTTATGACCGCTGGCATCTCGAGCTTTGAATTTCTGACAGTAGATTCTCATAATGATTCCTGAAAAATGTTCTTTTTTTTTCTTTATGAGTTAGACTCTCTGGAGGCTCTACTTCTGGTTTTTAAGGCTTTAAGATTTTTCACAGTGATCACATTCATTAGAACTGCTAAGGACTAACTTCTAGTACAACAAACTTTCAAACATCAACCATTTTCGCCCTCAATTTCGTAAAAAAAAAAATGAGATCATACATTAAGCATAACTATCAATTTTTTTGGCAGTGCATTCTGGTTTGTATCCCTTTTGCAACAGAAATACATTTTTTTTCATCTTCATCTCTCGAATATCTTCGCCATTGGATGGATGATTTTAATATTTGTATTCTGGAATATTTCAATGTTTTGATATTGTTATTCAAAAGAAATGATTTGTTAATATGGAAATATTGCCTGGAAATAGTTTGCAGCCATTCCAATGGAATAAACCTGAAGGTTTTGTTGCGCGAATTCCGAAGAAAGAATTCACACTCAACACATAGTGTTTTCTTGAAGTCACAGAATCCATTCGCATATTGCAAATCCTTGTGGTACCCATTAGCCGCGATCATTACCGAAAGACTGCTAAACCTGATTCCAATGATGGAACACAAAAAGTCAATGCTTACTTTGACTTTAATTTTATTTGGACAATAATTGAATGTCAGAAGCGTTTGGCAAACCAATTTTTATTGCTCTGTGACAATGATTCACAATCTTTCATATGTAAATTAAACAACACGAAATCAATTTATTGTAAATATTCACAGTTTTTGGTATTGATAAGACAAAAATTAACATTACAAAGTCTGTAATTAAGTAGCCGCAGATTTAGAATGGAATTTTTCCCCGATTGGATGCCATTTGTGATGCTAATAATACAAATGCGAACCAATGCCACCTGACTTTTTATTTTTTTTTCATCGACTAATATGCAAATTAATGTAACCGTGTGACTGAAACAGTTCAAGCGGCCGAATGTGTCGTCCGCTTCATAAGCGTTTGACTTGATTTATAAAATTGGTCATCATTGAGGTGACATGTAGTTTGATACATGATTAGCGCCACGGGGATTGAATCATTTGCATATTTGACGACAAAACGTTACACACTATGGCCATTCTGAAAATGTGGTGTAGCGCGATGTAACGTGCACAGTATACAAGATTTTTTCCTTTTTTCCATCCCGCATAGCGTATACCACTTTTTGGGTCTGAACAATGCCATTTGATAGCATGCAGCATGCGTGAGGTGTAATAAGTTTCTTTTTAACAGTGATTTCCTGATCGACTATAAGATATTCATTATGTTTGTATGTTCATTTAGATGAATATACATCAATTAAATTGACTTTAGTTTAGATCAGTGCAAAAATGTAAATGAATATGTAATATAAAAATATTTTTTAATCATAATAATTATTATTATTATGTACAAGATCTGTAACAGCCATTTTTTGTACTCAGAATGTAAATTATTCATACATAAATGCAACAAATTTGCATATGTAAATTATGGATTAAACGTACAATCGCATTGTCCGATCGATCAAGATAAGTTGCCATGAATCCATGAATCAAGATTGCTATCGTCATTTTAAATTGAATTATTTAATTACGCACAAATGGACCTTTTTTTATTTTTTTATTATACATAAATTGCGCCAATATTTTGATTAATCGCCTTCGTAAGCGCAATTTTTCATTTTTATCGTGTGAATTTCAGCTTCATCATTCCTATGACTTTTAATTTTTTTTTCGCAAATTTCATCTATGGATCGAATTGAAACCAGAATTATGTATATATTGGCGATGATATGATTTTAATTGAAAATATCTGGTAGTTTTGTTTTTAATTATCAACGTACAAGTGATTAGTAGTCAAAAATTCAAAGATATTAAATTCACCTGATCACCATTTAATAATTTGTTATGTGTTGTATTTGGCTAGCCTTGAATATGTAATCAAAATTTCGTAAAATTTATTACATTTAAGATTCAAATATTTTTGCTGGATTCGATGTAAAAATTGTTTCAGAACTCTTAGAAATCGAAACATTTGCAAGCTTCATTAGCCTAGGAATTTCAATGGAGCTTTTTACCATAAAAAGTTTGACGATTTAATCCTAAAAATTATTGATGCATCATTAAGATGGCGCCACATTCTGCAAGCCCAAATCACAGACTTCGGTTTTTAAATGAAAATTCCATCAACAAAATGAAATGATCCGAATCGGAAAACTTTCAAATTTTATTAACTTTTTACACTCTGTTTGGATACATACTGATGGATTGATGAAATTATCCGCGTCTCATCGGAACTACCTTCTAGATTTTCCTTAATTTAGAAAAAAAGAATTATTTCATATGGTATTTTTGGTAATTTTATGAGAGCCTTTGGTTGAGTGTGGGAAACGAAAAAAACGGAAACATGACAAACCACACTCCATCTGATGCATCACATGCAATTGTCTATGACAATTTCACGTTGATATCAAATATTTTCATATTCGATCGAAAGTCTGTTTTAAATTAAGTTTTCCACTTTCCACCATCTAATTGGTTGGAGGCTTAAACACTCTAATGCAATCATTTATATATTCACCATTCAGATGGCAGCACGTACTGAAGATGGTTTGTATTCAAACTTGAAGCACAAATTTCAATTCGGAATTAACTAAGCTTTCAGTGAGTCGGACAGGCAGGAAAGAAATTCAAAGAGGAAAATCTAAAACGAATCGTCACAGCCACTGTTCAATCCACCCGGGCATCAAATATGAAAACAACCAATGAAAAAGGAATCAAATTTCATTTTATTTCCTAATCAATTGACAAGCACTGATTCAATGTTGATTGAAAAAATGGGTTTCATTTATTAGAATATGATAAAAAAGCAAGCTATTTCAACTTATTTTTCATAATAATAATGATAGTAATAAAAATAATAATAATAATAATATGTAGTTGGCGATATTTACGAAATAATAATTCAACATATTTGTTTATGGAGGTAAATAAAGTAAAATAGAATGTTTGAAGCCATGTCCGGTGAATTTTGAGACAAATTCTTTTTTTCGCAATGAGTTGCATGTTTTGTTTCATTTTTAAGTACATATTATCCTGATGGGTCCAGGAATTAAAAAATATTTTCGATTTCTTTCAATCATTTCTAAACATATTAATATCTACAATCTAATACAATGTATTTGGCTTTTCAATTCTAAGTTTGAAGGTTGCTAAAAAAGGCGACCAAAAATACTAATGGTGTCGCAGGTAGAATCGTTAAATCCACGATTCGAGTTGAAGACATTAAATCGATTTCATTTTGTTCGTTATTTTTTAATCTAAATATTTCATAATAATAATAATAATATGTAATAAGAATAATAATATCTCATTAAAAATGCCTATTTTGTACGGGCGAAACGATTTAACGGAATTATGTTATTTCTTAACTTTGGTCGATGTGTTAATTGTTAATACAAATATTGTTTAATTGTAGTCCTTAAAAAAGAGAATAGAAATATTATTAATAATAATAATAATCATTCATAATAATCGAATAATTTCCATGCACCGATGAATGTCTAAATATTAAACAACAATTTTATAGACATGATTATCGAAATCGTTGCTTCGATTAATGGGTTCGGTTGTTTTTGTGATTCTTAATTTTCGTCCATTACGTTTTCCATGGCCGTTTTTCGTGTGCATTGATCTGGCTTGTTCAATCAAACGTTCCGGTACTGACCACAATGTATCACATTGTGATATCATTGCATCGGTTAATTTACAACATTGGGCCGCCATACGGACCTGAGCAGCAATATCGTTTTTGTCACTCGGTTGAACATGTCTATAATCAAAAAAAAAAACAAAAAAAACGAAAAAAATTAATAAACAAAAATAATTGAAATGTTGCGTAATTCATTATTGGCTCAGTTGATAGCAGTATCAGTTGTCCACTTGAAATCGTTTGAACGAACCTTGGTGGAAATAGGGATGGCGCAATGATGGTTGCGACATTATGTTTTGACATTTTATTATATTGCTGATTATCGATGACACATTTTAAAAATTGTAGAAAAGCTCGTAACGTATTCCGATTTTCATGCGGTAATAACGAGCATAAAATTGACATTGCTCTGTATTGGTCAGGCACGGGAATATCTAAAATATTTTCAATGCAAATGTCAATTAATTTTTCCGAATTTTTCGATAATAAAAATTAATTACGTTTGCATTTCATGCACACATACCGGCTGTTTGGTAGAATGAATGCACCAAATCATTGGCAAGCAACGGTGTTGGCAATTCGCGTAACCAACGTTTTAATAATGCACTTAAATCATGAGCACCGGCCTTCTTTAAAATTCCACTGACTTTTTCGTGTTTTGCGTAAAAATATTGTTCAAGTTCGTTGTGAAGAGCTTCGGTTTTTTGTTTGTTGCCAGCAACACGTAGTATACCTTCCTCTTTTGCACCACGATCACGTAAATTATCTGAAAAAAAAAAATTAAAAAAATAATATAAATCGCATAAATAGACCTTTAGTTTTATCTCTTAATATTGAAGAAAACTAAATTTGTTTTAAGTTTTTATTATTATTTCCAAAGCAAAAATGGGATTGGAATCTGAAATGGTTTTGATGTGACTCACCTAAAATTCCTTGCAACAATAACGGTACCAAGGTCGAATCCTCACCGGTTACCTGTTGATCACGTCGAATTAATGCATTCAATGATACACCAAATACATTGCCTTCTTCTTTACGTTTTCGTTTAAATGGTTTCCGTTTATCGAATGCAACATTATGACGATCAAATATTGCTGCCAATTCCAACCATAACAATGGCTGTAAATTTTTCAATTCAATTTCATTTAATTGAGAAATATCACAACTGGGTTCGGTTATACTATGTTCACTCCAATCGGTTTGATCGATACCATTGTCACGACATAAATTTTCAAAGCTAATTGGTTCAAGACTAGACCGACGAAAATGATGACACGGTGTTGATGTTGCATTATTATTGCTCAAAATATTGTGACGCAATGGTGAATTTGTGGGACTGTGTTCCGGTGTTGATGGATGCGATGAGTTTGATGCATCATCAGCTGAATTTTGACTGTATAAATTGTTGTGACTACGTGAGCCAGACATATGGGTTCCCGATCGCCTTCTAAAAAATAAAAAGAAAAAAAAATCGAAATGAGTTTAGCAAAAAAAAAAAGAAAAAAATGTTTACTCTTATAACTGATGCGAAAAAAATGAAAATTGAAAAACTGAAACAAAGCTTACCCAAGTGAACATGATGGATCGGATCCTGATCGAATACGCGGCAAATGAATTGTGCCAAGACGTTGAAAGCCCAACAATTCAATGCCGTCAGCCGTATAAAATGGAATATCACATCTTATATGGGATCCACGGAATAAATCTGCACTGATACGTAGTGGTTCGCTTGGTGTTCGTCTCAAATTTTGTTTAATTCGTGATTTGGTGATCGTTGTCGTTGAGTTATCGAATATTGACACAAAATTTGGTCTGAAATAAAACAAAACGAAAAAAAAATTAAAAAAAAGACGGAATTGTCTTATTACAACGATCGGCCACTGGTATGAAATTTAATATCTTTAATAAAATTTATTCATTACATTGGATGACTATTCCAATGGTCCGTATCAGCTGGTAAGGAATCCAATGAATCTGGTGTGGCACTTCGTGATCGTGTTCCTGTACTTGATGTATCAACATCACGGAAAACATCACGAATATCCGGCTTTCTTGAATGACGTGCACGTGTTCGACCGCGTACTGTACGATTCAACGCTTTCACACGTTGTTTTACCGCTTCAGCATGTGATCTGGGCAAACCAACAATACTCGATTTCAGTTCATTCGTTGACAATTCACGACCCTATACCATATCAAAAAATAAAATGTGATTAAATTTTTTCGAAATATTTCTCATTTCTTCTGGAATGTGTGCTCTCAACAACACACGCATATTATTAAGTTATCCATGTGAGTGACCAAATTTACCTCCTGAAAGGCTTTTGTCAATTGCGGAAAACCAGCTGCTGCCAACCATTCAGCTTCTAATTCACCATCTGTAAATTGAAACAAGGTTAATATTTTAGAAATGAAATTAGTTCAATGGTATTTTCGAGTATTTAATATTCCATCCACAATCAATACAAGCACCGGTATAATTGACAGGTTGGCCACGAAAATACCGAATCGAAAAAATGTAATGAAATAATCGAGCAATGCAAGTGTGCTGACAGTTAGACATTCTTTTTCAAATTGAAATAATAAATAAATAATAAAATCATTTTTATGGGGCTCAATTTCATAGTCATAGAGATGTATTTCGTTTGTAATGTATATTTTGTCGCCATGAAATTAAGCGTATCAATTAAGATTGTGCCATGATCGAAAGGTAAAAAAAATTCATCAATTCACTTTTATTCAATTGAAACAATGACTAAAACCCAAATGATTTTTGACTTTAAATGTTGATCGTTTTATTATGATCGATTCATTCGGTGTCATACGCGGTGCTCTATCAAATGAAAGAAAGAAAAAAACTAACTAAAATTACCTTCATACTGGCTAATTGGCTCAGCAGATGTTTGTAATCGGTATTCTGACAAATATTCGTCCACCAAATCTGGATCCAACATTATTGTGTATGGTGTATGTTTGCTAGCGCTTTATATTCGACGAGACTTTATTTCTGTAAGAAGTCTTTATTATAAATCCACCCGAAAAAAAAAAAAACGAAATCGATTAACAATGCGGTGCTTGGTTCAGGTTTCCTTTAATACCTTGACCGTGTTTACGTGTTTTATAGACCGTGATATTATCCAAAATTTTGCTAATTTTGCTTTTTGCTCTCGTTTCTGGTCTTTCGAATGTTCGTTGTGACCGGATTATAATTTCTAATAATTCATGTTCCGTATATATCCGTCCATAAGCCTACCACGAAATGTTATTTTTTTTATTTTTTTTGCCACTGAAGATATTCATAAACGATTGCCTATCGTTTTTTGTTCAGTTTGTTTTGTTTCTGTTTCGAAATGAAAATAAAATAAATAGAAATGTTCGATTAAAATTATTATTTAAAAGTCAGCATTGAATTAAAAAAAAAACAGAAAAAAAAACGAATGTATTCCGTGTACAATTTAAACTGAACCCAAAATTTGCATTCGTTTGCAATATATAATTTGTGGTAGCCTCCATCCACTTTAATTTAGTCATAATGTATGAGTCGCGTCATGTATATGCTATTAGCCATGAATGTATATCATTTAATTTCACTTCATCGAACTGAAATGAAGCCATAAGCTGTGAGCGTTTTGACTTGGCAATGTTGCATTTGTTAGCAAAACCAAATATTATAAAGAAAGTCCATAATAATTTATTTTTCACAGCTCACAGTTAGTTACTCATTGGCAGTCCAAATGCTCAAAATACACATTGTTATAAGTGAAAAGTGATGCATACATAGCATCAAATAAATTACAAATCAATCGATTTTTAAAGTCATTCAGAATGGACCAACTAACGAAATACATATATGCACGGTACACAATTTTCCATAACACAATGTTACTAGCATTGTTTTCTCTTTCCTTTTCGCTCTCACTTTCAATAAGCCCTTAGTTTCTATAAGCATATGCGTCAACATTTGCAAAAATCAACAATCATCGCCACTTTTTTTTTTTGCAGCCAACAAAAGTAAAAAAAAAGACAACAGTGAAAAAGTTCATGTTCGAATTAATACATGGAAATCCATGATTTATCATTGTCATAACATTCAATTAATTAAATATTTTTGATTATGCATACATTCTTTGTCACGGCCGCATTGCTATGATCAACTATTGGTGCACACAAATACTCTCTCACAATTTGTGCAGAAAATGATGATGATGATGTATCTTATATCTTATTGTGCGTTAGACATTCGCAACGTGAAAACTAATAACAATAAATGCACTGTTCCCTATTCACTTTTCACCTATTCCAAAAGCGAAGATACTCAAGCATACGCTTGGGCATAGACATAAGCAATAGTAGATATAGTAGGCAATAGGCACCTCATTTCGATCGTTGTTTCATTTGCATTAAATCGGTTGTTTTTCTCACTGTTTCAGTTACATCCGGCGCTTCGTTTGGATTTTTCGTTTCCTCATTATAACTATTCGCTACTTAATTGCACTCCATTTTACAATTTTTAGCTCATATTTATTTGCGTTATTACAACAAATAATATCTATTCATTTATGGAATCAATCGTTGTTCCGTTTTTTTTCTTTCTCTTCTTTATCTCTTCATTTTTCATTTAATTCTCTTTTGTTTATGTTTCACATAGATCTGTTTATTGTTGTGGAGCAAATGCTTCCGAAACATATTAGAATTCGATTCATTTACTGTTGGGATCGATCAGAATCAGAAATTTTCAATCTGTTCGTCCACTACCAGACACTATAGACAGAGGTGATGTTGCAAATCGGAAATCATACAGACAGACATTCCAATGCTGTGCATGTAATTACGTTGATTTGATTTGATCACCAGAAATGTGTTCAATAATAATTACAACAACAACAGAACACCGATTAGTTTGTGAAAAGAAAAAAAAAAATTGTTTAGAAAAAGAAAAAAAAACATATGTCACTTTTGATTACTGATTACATATGTTGTTGATCTATGATCCATTCAATACCGATTTGTTAAATTCTGCTACAGAATAAAATGAAAGTTAATGAAAACAATATTATTCGCAATCGCATGCATTCGATTGACCTTCATTCGATGTAAAACAAAAATTTTAGTATTTAATAAAAATGAGATTGAAATGAAATGAAACAAAAAAAAAAGGAAAAAAAAGAAAAAGATCACACAAAATGTGGAATTCCGACATTCGATTCATACTTGAGGCTTAAGGCGTTTACTTCACGGCAACAATATAATCACATTCAATTAAATGAAACCGACCGCTGGGGAATCCTAAATATGTATGTTAAAAACAAAACAAAGAACTAAAGCCAAGTTTCAAGTACACACAAAAATCAAATTGAATGAAAATGTTTAGTAAATACATTTCACTGCATGATGAATTCCTCCATTATTAAATATTTTTTATTCTGATTTCAATCATCTCATTCTCATGGTATATTTTATCATCACATTGCGAAATGCATCTAATCTGGTGTGAATTTGTTTTTTTTTTCTAATTCAGAATTACGAAGCATACACTTTTCTACTTCTATACATAAGGTGACAGAATACAGAATTCCATGCCCCGACAAACGTCAAATAAATGATTTTTTGCGATACGAATCGATCGTTGGCTTTATAATTGTGTGTGTGTGTGTGTGTGTGTGTGTGTGTGTGTGTGTGTGTGTGGT